>JAPXFQ010000483.1:3447500-3603880 GCA_028564705.1 Apricaphanius iberus | reverse complement strand
ACCCGGCCCGTGTGGGGACTGCGCCTCTCCACGCCCGGTGACTCTGCGTTGTGTTTTGAATGATGTCGGGTGTAGAGGAGGGACGGCACGGACACAGGCGAATGTCGTATTTATGGCTCGGACCACGCCGTTTATTTTCTCACACGTCGTGCTGGCGGCTTCACCCTTATAGCGGGACACAGTAAACATTAACCCGAGATCCATAATAAAAAAACAGGAGATTCACAGTGGGGCTAATGCTGTAGCTACACATGAAGCTAGCAGAGTCACGGCTGCCTTCCTTATGTAAAACACACATTAAATGAAACCATTCAACTCTGAATATCCTGCTGAACATAGTGCATATTATATTTAAACACACCAACTAAACAGGCTACGTAGGACAACATTGATTTCAGCATTATTTTCCACATTTTGGCAGAGCGCCGTTTCTGCTGCTCACCTTATAGCGGGACACAGTAAACATTAACCAGAAATGGCGCTGCTGCGGGAAAGTCCCAAACAAAATATGGTGGCCTGTTAGGACAAACGGCCATACCTGCTAAACCCCCCTCCAGGTAAGAGACAATATTAAAGTGCCACCTACTGGCGTAATTAGGCAACTGCCCTACATCCACCCCTTCTTTAATTGATGGCGTCCCAGTCATCAGAACAAATTAAATGAAGATTAGACACAAGCAAAAAAGCAAAAAAAAAAAAGAACAGTCACACAAAAAATAAACAAACTTAATAAGAGTGTGTGAATTGTGTGACATGTGGTGCAAACTGTAGTGGGGCGTAATGTCCAGCTATTTGTCTCCTGCTGCTCTCCTTGCTTTGGCTCTCTGCCACAACCTCCATCCTCGTTCTATCTTCTGCCGATCCTCCTCAGATTCCACGGCTCGGGACTCATAGGTGAGTTTCTTTGGGAGACGTCGATTTCTCGGTGCATTTCTCCTTGGAGCACTGGGCGGGAGAGGGGATTTGATGCCCCTGATTGTTACATGTTCCTCCCCTCCTTCACTCACTTGTCTTATCTCCACTTCCTCTACTCCTGCGCATTCTACCTGTTCCTCCGTCGTCTCAGGTAAACACTTCTCCACATTTCCCTCACTGTTGTCCTCCTCTAGGTCCTCCACAGTGTTTGACTCATCTCTTCGTATTGTCACTTCAGCAACCGGTCTCCCATTGTCCTCTGTATTATCCATCCCCGTACTCTCCTCGGTGTCTTGCTCAACCTCTCCTCTTGCCATCTCACCAGCCTGCTCCACCGGGAGAAACATACATTGCGTAAGGAGGTTGCGGTGGACCACTCTCTCTGTGTCGCCATTTTCCAAGCGTACCACATACACAGGTATGCCGGGCTGCTTTTTCACTACAATGTATGGCCGGGGCTCCCACTTGTCTCCAAGTTTCTGCCGCCCCTCTACATGACACACTTTAACCAAAACTCTGTCACCTTGTTTGAAGCCTTCACTCTTTGCTCTCTGATCATAGTATTTTTTTTGTTGTCCCTTAGCCTGGTGTGAGGTCTGATTAGCCTGGGCATATGCCTGTGACAGACAGTCGTGCAGGGTCTGGACATAATCACTGTATTCACATTCACATGTTTCCTCATTGGTGGTGTGGAGCCCGAAGATCAGGTCGACCGGGAGCCTGGGATGCCTGCCAAACATCAGGAAGTATGGCGCATATCCTGTGGAGTCGTGGCGTGTGCAGTTGTACGCGTGTGTCATTGCGTCCAGGTGCTCATGCCACCGGGGCTTCAGGTGGGGCTCCAGTGTCCCAAGCATGTTCATGAGGGTACGGTTAAACCTCTCCGTGGTTCCGTTGCCCTGGGGGTGATAGGGGGTTGTGTGGGTTTTGGTGATGCCAGTACACTTACACAACTCCTTCACAACAGCACTTTCAAAATTGCGCCCCTGATCAGCATGCAATTTTGCCGGGAAACCAAACCGACAGAAGAAGTTTCTCCACAGCACTCTGGCAACCGTATTGGCCTTCTGGTCTTTAGTGGGGTATGCCTGCGCATAACGTGAGAAGTGGTCAGTGACGATGAGGACATTTTCTATGCCACCCCTCGACTTCTCCAGAGTCAGAAAGTCCACACATACGAGCTCCATGGGGGCACTGCTGTGGATGCTGACCAAGGGCGCTCTGACGCATGCGGTTGGAGTCTTTCTCAGGCAGCACCTCTCACACTGCTCACACCAGACCTTGATCTCCTGGAACATCCGTGGCCAGTGAAACCTCTCCCTTATCAGCTGCACAGTCCTCTCGAAACCCAGGTGTCCTGAGTCGTCATGAAGAGCCGTCTTGACCGATTCGCGTAGTTTCTCTGGAAGTACCAGCTGCTCTACTACTCCCCTCTGGTCGTCTCGGATGCGGCGGTACATGATACCCTTATTATCAACCTCCTCCACTCTTTCAGAAGAAGGCACACCTGCTCACCTCCAGATATCCTCTCGCTGCGGCTTGGCTTCTTGTCCAGACTCCTAAAGTGCAGAACAGGGCCGATAACAGGATCTTCCTTCTGCCCCGCACGGATCTCCTGTTTGGTCATGGGAGGCAGTGACTCCGTCCCCACGTCTCTATAGGGCTCGTTAGATCTGGGGGGCTCAGAATCGGATACCGTTGAGGCTGATGTGCCCTGGAGTATGGGGCTCGCTGGGCTTTGTGTGGGCTGACCCATGCCATCCTGGGGCTCACTGGACCTCACCTGCTGGGGGAATGTTTGCAGAGCCTCGGTAACCTCCTGGGTGGACATGCGCGAGAGGGCATCGGCATTGGCGTTGCTCTGGCCCCTCCTGTACTGGACATCAAACTCAAAGCCGGCCAGCCGAGACACCCACCGCTGGCCCGTAGCATCCAGCTTTGCAGAAGACATGACATACTTCAGGGGGTTATTGTCAGTCAGGACTGAGAATTTACGCCCGTAGAGGTGGTCATAAAACTTGTCTGTCACTGCCCACTTTAAAGCAAGGAACTCGAGTTTGTGTGCAGGATACCTCGTCTCGGCAGGACTCAAACCTCTGCTGGCGAAGGCTATGACCCTCTCCGCACCGCCCTGAACCTGGACCAGAACGGCACCGAGCCCTTCCCCTGAGGCGTCGGTCTGGAGGATGAAAGGCAGGCTATAATCGGGGTAGCCCAGCACCGGGGCGGTCGTGAGCCTTTCTTTCAAGGCCTGGAAAGCATGCTCGCAATCGGCAGTCCACAAAAAAGGTGGTTCAGGTGTCCAGCTTCTCTTTCCGCCCCGCTTCTTTTTTCTGGGATCACCAGTAGTGAGGCGGTACAACGGAGCAGCCAGGGCGGAGTACCCACTCACATACCTCCTGTAATATCCAGCAAACCCCAGAAATCGCAGGACTTCCTTGCGGTTTGTCGGTCTCACCCAGTCCCTGACCCTGCTGATCTTCTCTGGGTCTGTCCGGACTCCCTCTGCAGAAACCAAGTGACCTAAATACCGCACTTCTTTCCTCAGCAGCTGACATTTGGAGGGTTTCAGCTTCAAGCCGTGCTCACGAAGCCGATCAAATACCAGCTGCAGCCTCTCGAGATGCTCATCAAAGGACTTGGAGAATATGATGAGATCATCCAAATAGATCAGCAGGTGAGTGAAGTTGAGATCTCCAAAGCAGCAGGTCATAAGTCTTTGGAAGGTGGAGGGGGCATTCTGCAGTCCAAAGGGCATTCGGTTTGCCTCAAACAGCCCCATCGGGGTGCTGAATGCTGTCTTCTGTTTATCATGCTCCGCCACCTCCACCTGCCAATAACCCGACGTGAGGTCCAGAGTGGAAAAGAACTTGGCCTGCCCCAGCGCTTCCAGGGCCTCCTCTATTCTGGGCAGGGGGAAGGCGTCTCTCGTACTGCAGGAGTTAAGCTTCCGGTAGTCGATACACAACCTTAAAGAACCGTCTTTCTTGGTCACAACAACTACCGGGGAAGCATACGGACTCTTACTGGCCCTGATAACTCCTGCTGTCTCCATCTCGATCAACAGCTTTCTCACATCTTGCCACTGGGAGGGGGGGATCTTGCGATAGGGGAGCCGAAAGGGCCTAGAATCTACCAGCGGGATTTCGTGCTGCACAGTCTTTGTATGGCCATAGTCCAGGGGGTGTTGGGAGAACGCACCTACATTCTTCTCCACAAGATCCTTAAGGAGGCTGCGCTGATGCTCACTCTCCACTGCTGCCTCGCTCAGGTCCACCCCACAACTTGCCACAACCTGGTCCAGACTCAGGCACACATCTTCGTCGCCCCCCTTGTGACATTCACCCTGCTTTTGGTTAGAAAAATCCACAACACTGTCCACCAAAGAAACATTGGCCAGGTGCGTGCAAGGTTTGATGGTAATAGCATGCTGGGACAAGTTCATCACTCTTACAGGGGCACGTCCTCCCTTTACATCAGCGAGGACTTTGGCAACTAAGAGGTCTTGGGGAAGCAGCAGGGAGGGGTGGCCTTCAATCATTGCAGTGTAGGTCTTACTTTGTGGACCAGTCTTCACCTTGCACATGAGATCCATCTCTTTTCCTCCAGGAATGCGTACTTTGCGGCCAGCATACACAGCAGGGCCCACTATGTCATCCACATCACATTGGTCTTTGCCTCCAATCTCCAAGAGGGAAGTGTACCACTCTGGATGGCTCTCTTTGACATGATGGAGAAACTGCTGGCCATAAATTGCCTGGAGGTGGCTTCTGGAGGCACGAAGAACATTAGTACCCACTAGTAGGGGGACAGAGGAGCGATACTCTGAGTCAGTCACAACAAAAGCTGGCACATTCCCAAACTCTTTCCCCAACACATTCAAGTTAATATGGAGAACCCCATGATAGCTCACACTTTGGCCAGCAGCACCTTCGATGGGAATTCTGGAGGGCTGGAGCTTCTGTTTCCGAAGAATAGGGTGGTTACGCCAGTATTTGTGAGTAATACTAGTTATCTGAGAGCCAGAGTCAATGAGCGCCCTGCACTTCATTCCATTGACTTCCACCTCACCCTCATTCCTGGGGCCCACCAAGAGTGTGTCCTCTCCTCCATCACCCATCTGGTTCACCTGCCGTGGGGGGCCTTGCCGTTTGCCCATAGTTGCCCCGGCGACCATGGGCCCTAGCCGTTTAAAGGCTGAGCTGGGTGGGGCGCTGTCCCGCGTGCTGGGGTGGTAGGCTGAGGTTGGTCAGCCCATGTCGGATTAGAATCTGGGAACACTGCTCTGCAGAACCGGGCTATGTGTCCTTGTTTCCCA
This sequence comes from Apricaphanius iberus, assembly GCA_028564705.1. Classification (NCBI taxonomy): domain Eukaryota; kingdom Metazoa; phylum Chordata; class Actinopteri; order Cyprinodontiformes; family Aphaniidae; genus Apricaphanius; species Apricaphanius iberus. The sequence goes on along the minus strand of JAPXFQ010000483.1, from coordinate 3,598,647 downwards.
CACCGGTGGCATGTGATAGCTGACGTTGCAGGTCCAGGGGGTGGCCGGACTCTTGGTGGGGGGACAGGGTTGGGGAAGGGAGCAGCAATTCTTGATTCGAGGTGAGTCAGCTTAACCATCTGCTCCTCTTGGCAAAGGGCTAGCTTCTTGACAAGCTCTGTTAGCTCTGACCATTCCGATGTATGTTTAACTTTCTCCGTCTTCAAATTTGGATTACACTCTGATGCGACCTGGACCTGTGCATAGGTTTTCTTTGGCCTGTTGAAGGACTGGAATTTTTTTGTTTCTTTTGCCAGATTTCTGAGTTCATCTTGCAGCTCCCGGAAGCTCAGAAGCCGTGGTTTCATTGGGGAGATCCTCATGTACACCTCCTCATCATTTAGTCCCCGTAAGAACTGCCGGGTGAGTTTACTGTCGCGGTCGGGGAAAGGCTTGCCACTTCTTTGAGTTTCTTCAACGGCTCTCAATGTTGCCTCCAGTGCTATCGCATAAGAGCAGGCAGACTCCCCGGCCCTTTGTCCACGTTCGTAGAAGTCTGCTAGTGGGTCCAAGGAGCCCTGAGTGTCACCATACTCTGCCCTCAGTTCCTCAAATGCCTTTTCAGGGGTCTGACTATGGGGGGGTAGATTGAGGATCAGCTTTCTGGCCTCGCCGCTCAAGTGCCGCACCACAGTGGAGAAGCGGAGGTGAGGGGGGAGCTCTATTGCCTCCAGGAGATATTGCATATCACGAATCCAGTCCTCTATAAGCATCCTGCTGTCTGCATTGCCAGTGAAGATTTGGACATTCTTCACCTGATGAGTCTGCAGGAAACCACCATACGCTGTTGGTAGCAAGCTCTGGGTTGCTACGGCTCCGACTGGTGCATGTAGGGGCATGCGCTGGGTGGAGGGTGGAGGCAGGGAGGTGGGTCGGGAAACTGCATCTGGGTACATGCTGACTTGGTGGGCTGAGGTGTGGGACTGTAGATATATTGGGGCTTGGATGTTGGGAGAAGGTGAGTGGTCAAAAGCTGCATGAGTAACATTCGGGGTGGTGTGTGCAGCGGTTTGCGACATATGCAAGTGGGGGGTTTGTCCATACTCTGGGCCTTGGGGGGTCGAACCAGCTGCGGGGGGGTTCCACATAATGTTCGGGATGTGTTGGGTTGGAAAACTTGTCACGGGGGCTCGGGGCACAGATGAGAAGGTAGCATGGTTGGTGGGGACCTGTGGGCTTGGCTGATACATCTGCGTCGGGTGAGGGAAAATAGCCGTCTGGTTCATGGTGGGCTGCTGTGCCACTTGTTGCTCTGGGAGGCCGGGTTGTGAGAGACTTTGAGGTGGCCCAGGAGCTGTGGGTCTGTGCGCACTGGACTGGGGCTGGAGGGCAGGGGTCCTGTTGATCTGCACAGCCGACTGGGGGACGGAGGGGGTTGCACTTGGGAGTACAGGGGCTTGTAGTGTGGGCACACGAGCTGGAGCAGCACGAGGGTCAGTATAGGGTGACAACACTGGAGGTGATGGGGTAAGCTGTGTGCCCAGTCCTATGTCCGTGGGCTGCCGGACTGGAGTGTGGTACTGTAACTGCTGAGTAGAGGACCTGGGGGGCTGGGTGGTTGGTGTCGACCTCACAGATGGCAGTCGGCTGTGGGCGACGGCTCCTTCAGTGGGGAGATGAGTATGTGTCCTCCCAGGAGAGTCATAGCTGTGGCTCGCTACTAGCCCAGGGGTAAGGGAGAGACCTGATGCTGCTGCGGAGGGGCCCTGCCTCGGTGGGGAGTCTGCATAATCAGCCATCATCTTCAGGGTTTTATATCTGAGGTTGAAGCAGCAGGATAAAGTGTTTGTATGTGTGTGAATTACTTGTGTTTAATAACTAAAATTAAAGGTGTGGCAGAATTATTACCCAATAACCCAAAAACTCTTATTAAACTTAAATTTAACTCAACACTATACTCAGCACAGAGAATATCAATGGAGATAGAAAAAAAAAACAAAACAAAACAAAAAACAAAAACCAAGCACTTATCTTGCTTATTATCAAGCAAAAATTACCCTTAGCTCTAGAAATCTTTCCCACGGAATATATTAATTTATCTTTCAAGTGACTTTAGGATTTATTTTATTTTTTTTTTTTTTTTTTTTTTTTTTTTTTTTTATTTATTTATTTATTTTTTTATTTTATTTTATTTTTTTTTTTTTTTTTTTTTTTTTTATTTTAATTTCTTTTCTTTTTTTTTCGTAAAGAAAAAAAAACATTCAATGAAAAACACAACGAAGCGAAAAGCCCTTAAACTTTCAAAGGATATTTTCAATAGGACAAATATCTTGGCCACGAGTCACTCTTCAGTCAGATAACAGTTCAGAACGGCGTTGTAGTCGAGGGGCAGCGGCCAGCCTCGCTCCCTCTCTTCGGTCTCGAAGTGCCACAAATCCGGGTCACGGCACCAAAGATGTAACCCGGCCCGTGTGGGAACTGCGCCTCTCCACGCCCGGTGACTCTGCGTTGTGTTTTGAATGATGTCGGGTGTAGAGGAGAGACGGCTCGGACACAGGCGAATGTCGTATTTATGGCTCGGACTACGCCGTTTATTTTTTCACACGTCGTGCTGGCGGCTTCACCCTTATAGCGGGACACAGTAAACATTAACCAGAAAACCATAATAAAAAAACAGGAGATTCACAGTGGGGCTAATGCTGTAGCTACACATGAAGCTAGCAGAGTCACGGCTGCCTTCCTTATGTAAAACACACATTAAATGAAACCATTCAACTCTGAATATCCTGCTGAACATAGTGCATATTATATTTAAACACACCAACTAAACCGGCTACGTAGGACAACATTGATTTCAGCATTATTTTCCACATTTTGGCAGAGCGCCGTTTCTGCTGCTCACCTTATAGCGGGACACAGTAAACATTAACCAGAAATGGCGCTGCTGCGGGAAAGTCCCAAACAAAATATGGTGGCCTGTTAGGACAAACGGCCATACCTGCTAAACCCCCCTCCAGGTAAGAGACAATATTAAAGTGCCACCTACTGGCGTAATTAGGCAACTGCCCTACATATATATATATATATATATTTCCATTACCTACTCTAAGTAGTATTATATGTAAAAAGTACAACTTGGAAATATTTTTCTTCAGCTTAAAATGTGTTATTTTGTATTTATGTTATGTATTTGTATCATTTTGTCATTTTAGTTTATGAAACACCAGAATTTACCCATAGCTTTATATTTTTGTACGTTTGATGACTTCATTTAAAAAATATTATATCAGATGTTACTTAGTACTCAAGTAGCCTTTTTACCAAATACTTTTTTACTCTTACTGGAGTAATTTCTTGGACGGCTACTCTTTACTTTTACTTGAGTAAAAATATGAATGAGTAGCGATATTCTTACATGAGTAAAATGTTTGGCTACTCTAGCCACCTCTGAGTTTCTGCCACCAGGATCCTGCTTCTCATTTTGAACTCTGTCACACTGCTGCTTCCTGGACACAATTCTAAACCCAACATTCCTTCAATAACCAGAATCATTGCAATGACACTTTCTAAAGAACATAAAAACCTAACATAAAAAAGCAACAAAAAACGCCCCCCAAAAAAACAGGATTTCTAACACCACCAAGTTGCACACATTCTCATTCAGCGTGTTTTCTTTATTTTCATGACTACATTGTAGATTCTCACTGAAGGCATTAAAACTATGTATGAACACATATGGAATTATGTAGTACGTTTACCAAAAAGTGTGAAATAACCTGGCCTCCAAAGTCACCGGACCTGAACCCAATGAAGATGATTTGGGGTGAGCTGAACGCAGAGTGAAGGAAAAAGGGCCAACAAGTACTAAGCATCTCTGGGAACTCCTTCAAGACTGTTGGAAAACCATTTCTGGTGACTAGAAGCTCAAGAGAATGCAAAGCAGTAATCAGAGTGAAGGATGGCTACTACTGAGGAATCTAAAATATAACACATTATTTCACCCTTTTTGTTTAAGTACATACAGTAATTCCATACATCATGTGATCATTCATAGTTTTGATGCCCTTAATTGAGAATCTACAATCTAGTCATGAAGATAAAGAAAATGCACGGAATGAGAAGGTTTGTGCAAACTTTTGTTCTGTAATGTATATTGGTATTTCTTGTCATGTGTTGTAGTTTTTCAAAGACAAATAAGCAATTTAAAGTAAAAGAATCCCTGGAAATGAAGTGACAGTTTTATTCTCAGGGGAGCTGAAATCTAGTTGAAAGGTATACATAGGTTAAAGGTCATTTTTATGTCCATAAGCTCCTCCCGCATTTTTCACCTCGAAAGCTCTAATATAGAAACTGTACCATAGATTTGATACAGTTTTTATGGTACTAGTGGCCTTTACTCAACTGTAGATGACAGGAAGAAGGGCAGAGAGAGAAGGGGAAGCCTTGCAGAAAATGGTCCAGGGCTGAAATCAAACCAAAACTTTGTGGACTGTAGCTACTGTATATGATGAGCCTCATCAACAGATAGTTGGTGCCAGCAACATTAGTGTTGTGTTCATTAATCCATTTATATGTGTAGTGAATGTGTAATTCTGAGTTCATTTTACTGGATGTGTTTTGTTAATGTTGTTCTGTTCTATTGGTTGTTTTTGTTTGTTCTGTTTTTCCAATTTCTCTGCCGTCCAGCAGAGGTGGAGGACTGGGATGTTTTCTTGTGTTCTTTGTTCACCTCTCTATATTGTATCATCAGTTCACACTCCTACCTGTCCTATTTCTCTTCATCTTCTTTCTTTCTTTCTCCCTGTTTGTTTTCTTGTTCTTGTGTCCATAACGTCAAGAAATGAAACCCACAGTAATCATTAATAAAGATTTTTCACACATATATATCAAGTGGAGTATTATAGCAAAGCTGTAATGCTCTGCTTGATAAAGTAAATTTGTTGGGCTGTACTTGGTACTCAGACACCAATTCTGAGTAGCAAACTGCCAGACAGGACATATAAAAAAAAAAGTTTATGATGAGCCACTCTACTACTGAGACACGTGGACAGAAAACAGAGATTCTGTTTCTTTATCTCTATTCTGTGTTTATATTTCACAGTCCCAAATAACTCCCTTTGATAATAATCGTTACAAAATTATGAGGTAAGGACACTGTCAAAATGAAAGCTTATATTTGTCAATAATTGTGCATAACTACAAATCTGTGAACTATTAAATAAACCAATTTACTGTACACATAAAACAAAAGTGTATGTTTTTCCTGTGAGAATGCCATTTTAAAAAGTTCCAGTTGCGGTTTCCTCAGTATGAAAACCAGCAGCAACATGTTTTCAGAATACATATTTCTCCTTTGAGAATCCTAATTTCCAATCAGGAGCATGGTCATGAGATCACGGGTTCATTAATGGAGCTGCTGTCCCTTTTCCTCTAGCGTCGGTTTGGCCTGGACCGTGTCAGGTCAGCTCAGACCAGAACGGCCTGCTTGTATTTCCATTATCATCATGGACATGGGCGAACTCAGCTTAGCAAAGTTCCAGTAAAATCTATCAGGAAGTCATCATGTCCAACACTGATTCCCTCAAGTTATAAAGACTCATTAACTCACCTCACATCGCTCAGTCACCGATGTGTTCATGCCTCCAGCTCCTGATCTGTGTTCCTCACATCAGCACTGATCTAAGCAGCAATCATCCCGGCTGCTGAGACTCCAGCTCCTGATCTGTGTTCCTCACATCAGCACTGATCTAAGCAGCGATCATCCCGGCTGCTGAGACTCCAGCTCAAAAGCCTTCCACCCCGATCCAGCTGACTCTCGCTCTCTGATCAACTTACGTTACTTTACGTCCCACAGATAAAACTAATCAACATGCACTCCTCATCTTTGTCTTTGCTCTTAAATGCTTCTGATCGTTAAATGATCAACAGGGGTGGTTAAAATAACCAAAAGACCTCCAAACAAAAACTGTTTACAAACAACACATCTCCAGAAGGATATGAACATTAAGCCAACATACGATCCGCTCCAACCTGGTGCCTGTTGCATAAAAGTAGGATTAAGCTGGGATAACCTTGTTATCACGGCTCAACTTATCCATGATGCAGTTATACAAAAACAGGACAAAGGGCAGTAGAATATCCATGCTACAAGTTCAATCACTGCTGCCCAAAGTTTTTCCCTAAATGGGCCAAAATGAAAATATATCAGAGAGCTGCGGGCCAAATGTAATTTACACAGAATACAGCTACTAGTATTAAATTGCTTTTATCCATTTATACATTATATAGTTATGTAACCTTTATTTGTGTGTAAATAACATTAAGTAAATTAAGGTATCTATTGCCATTTAGAACACATCTAATCTTCAGTATTTGATGGATTTAGTATTGATGTCATGAAAAATATGATCTTCCTCTCCCAGGATTTTTTTAAATGTCTATTGTCTGCGTTCCACCGATGATCCATGTTGATAATTGCTGCTTAAGCTAGCAACCTGCACAGTGACCTGTGAACTTGGAAGTAGTTTGATCCAATATGATGCGGCAGCAAAGGCTCATGGGACATTGTATAAATTGTTAAAATATGAATGTTTATTGTCTTATAATGTATGCAAATGTAAATGTGTGCACAAATCTACTCTACGTGCCTGTTCTAGTTGCTTGTATTTCAATTTTGAACTTAATTTGTGACATTTCAAATAGAATTTAAGCATCATCAATGAGGACCGTATGAGCCCAGTATGTATTTGTTGGGTCTAGTAATCTATAGTGGTATTAGGACTAGAATTACTATCCTAGTGCATGTCATGTTGACTGTCTGATGTAAGTTGATGGTAATATAAGATCTAGATCTAGAGAATATCCTGGTGGGCCAAATTAAATGGCTTGGGGGCCAACTTTGGCCCGTGGGCCCCACTTTGGGCACCCCTGGTTTAGAGGGCCATGGCTGGCTGGAATCCTTAAGTTTGACATGTGTGGTCTAAAGGGTGATAGCCAGAGGAGAAACTAAACGAAGCTCAAGTAAATGGTCTCCAGAATTTTGCGGTGAATTGAAGCCCCTGCAAGAGATAATGTAATCTAGGAAACCATGAAGATGGATGACACGTTATAACAAGAGTTTGGCCGTTTAGTACTCAGAAGACAGACTAAAGCCATTTTACAAGAAAAGTCATTTCAATAGAATTGTACAAACATTCCAATCTGTTAATATTTTCTATTTAAGGAATCCCAGCAGATTGATGATATATAAATTAAAGTTCTTCTTCTTCTTCTTCTTCTTCTTCTTCTTCTTCTTATTATTATTATTATTATTATTATTATTATTATTATTATTATTATTATTAGCTCATCTGTTTATCAGTGGTCTAATGGAGTTACATTTACACAATTTCACTCACTTCTGCCGTCTATTTCCATAAAAAAAATGATAATCAGAGTGCAACTGCATTTTTGGAGATGTGAATGAACAATTTGGATTATAATTGATGTTTTAGTGGTGGTGAGAGTTTAATTGTGCACTTCTTACAGATTCAGGTGATCAGCAAAACCTTGGCATGATTTTTTCTCTGCTCAATTACTGTGGCAGTGTTGCCTTTTTTTTAATTAAGTCTTTTACCTCCTCCTATTACTCTATGGAGGATTTCTGCCTCTGATGGGGTAAAACAAGCTGTCTATTTGCTATGCTGAATCTGTGAATCTGTGATCGGTGTTGGGGTCTAGGTGAGGGAGCCATAAGTGTGCGCTTATCTAGGATAGGTCACACTTGGCTTGATGAATCTGTGTTTGCTCATCTAACTGTAAAGGTGCCATTTCTGTTTGGGATTTATTTCAGATAAAAACTGCATTCTCCCAGGGAACATATAAACTTCTGTTTTATGTGATTTAAATGATTCAGTATTTTACAAACTTGTAGATATGCACATCTATTGACCAATATGCACACTTTTTAACCTATGACTACGCTTGTTTCGCAGTGACCTTTCCCCATATGAAGTCCTGTCTTTTCCTGATCATTGCAAGAGTTTAATATAAAGTTTTCAGTATGACCCAGAAACATTGGCACGTCGCTATCACAACCTGTTTTGTGAGATGCTGAACATGTGCTTGGTAATGTTTTGATTTCTCCTCTACAGTTTAACTTTGGCGATGTAGCCGTCCATCAGGCCATCCACACCATAGAGTACTGTCTGGGATGCATATCAAACACAGCCTCCTATCTGCGCCTTTGGGCTCTCAGCCTCGCCCATGCACGTGAGTGACACTTTGTACACAGTATAATTATGGTATTTAATTAGTTACAAATGTCATGTACATGTATTCCCAACGTGTGAGCTTTCGCATGTATGGCAAGCAGTAAGTATCAAAAATCAGGTGTATATTAATGTGTTGTTTTAACCATAAATTATGGACGACTCAATGTTTTACCCCCCAAACGTTGTGAATAGCAATGTGAGTTGACTTGAATAACTTGGTGGAGGTTTGTGCGTATTTTATTGTGCAGAGGCCTTCTGATTAGTGCTCAGCCACTAGATTTTGGGGCATTTAACCTAATCAGTACACTGCAGAACAGACCTGACCTTTGGGAAATTGTCAAAGTACATGCATCTACCATTCTGCTCTGGTCTTGTGGGTGATTGTGGCTCAGTAGTTAGACTAGTTCTCTTGCAATCGGAGGGTAGTTGGTTCCATCTTCCTCTTGTCACATCTCAATATTCTCCTGAGCAAGGCATTTAACCCCAAGTTGCCTACTAGAAAAGCTGTATAGAAGTTCAGTTCATTTACCATTGAAATGACAGCTTTAAGAACAGCTTTATGACCGTTAGACAGATTTGTTCTTGAGCCCAGGTTGTATTTTTATATGCTGCAGCACAGAGGAACCACACCACGCATCAGAGTTCCTGGACTTTGTCCTGCCCAAACCCGGCTTACAACATCTTTTGCAGAGAATGGTCATCCACACCGTAACTTTCCACTCGCCACACACTAGAGCAAGATTCCCCCAACACTTCAGAATACACAAAGATTCAGTTCTACCCAGCTTGGTCGCACCTAACAAAGCTCCAGGGGGATTACAGCTCTTGGAGACAGTGTAACATTTACATTTGTCATATTGTTCTTTTACAGCCTACCTGCAAAGTTGCATTTTTATGAATAATGCTTGGTATGATATTTAGCTCGCTCTACATTTTATTTATCTACAATGAAACATCAGCTATGTTTAACAGGCAATCAATGCCAGATTTGAAAAGATAAAAGCAATTGATTACACAGACAGAGCCTACAGATTTTCTGGTTGTGTCTGCCTTTGCATTGTCCTGATGGGTAAAATGCTCTTAATATCTAGTGGCTGAGCATTAACAAGACAGCCTCTTGTCGCTATAGCATGGCTAAAACACCACCACATATTTACACCATTCACACCGTGTTTTTACATGATTGTGTAATGCCTACGTCACCACACAACAACGCATTAGTGTGTGAAGAAACAGCCTTTCTTGTTATTCATAGGTTAAAACAACAAGTTAATTTAATTCTCATTTTCGATGCCAATGGCAACCAGAATTCCTAAGTGTGTAGGCACTCGCTACATGTCGTAGCAACAGTGGCACACATATTTTAAGCATTCATATTTTGGTGCTAAAGTTGTGTTTCTGTTGTGCCTGCAGAGCTGTCTGAGGTTCTCTGGTCTATGGTGATGCACCTGGGCCTCTCCTCTCGCAGTGGCGGTGGCTTCTTTGGCTTGTCAATCATCTTCTCTGCTTTTGCCACTCTCACTGTCGCCATCCTGCTCGTCATGGAGGGACTGTCAGCTTTCCTACATGCCCTTCGTCTGCACTGGTCAGTACACATCTACACAGCAAACACAAATTCATTGGCATGTGTTTTATATCTACAGAATAGGCATATTGAATATGAATCCCACACTTACAAAATACAAACACATATCAGGTCTGATCAAGCAGAAATTCACCAATCTCTAAAAGCACACCTGACTATGTGAAAAGTGCTCTGTGAATAAAGCTTGATTGTAGTGTCAACTTGCAGGTAATCTGTGTTAGCACCACAGTCTTGCATGCGAATGAGGAACGTAATAACATGAGATAGTGTAAAGTTAATTTAAAAACTGACAGTGCAGGACTCCTGGATGGGATCAAACTCCATCACCTCCTGGTACCACTATCACACAACTACTGTGTGGAATGAATGATAGGGAGGATCATTACAGCATACCAACCCTCTCAGATACAGCTCCACCATAATAACAGTATAAACATGGGGATCAACATGTTTTAATAAGTTTGGAATTTTGGTATTGCAGAATAAAATACACAAAGATACATATTCATATATAGGGATGGGTATAGTTTAGGTTTTTTCAGATACCAGTGCTAAACCCATATTTTTGGAGGGGGGATGATAAATGTTACAGGATAGTAGCTCGTCACGATGGAACTTGAACGCCCCTGTCCTAAATTATGTATTCATTGTGTCAATATTCTAATATTGATACAATTATTGAACGAGTTATTAAGTATGTAATCAGGGGGCCAGCCTCTTCATCATTTAAAAAAGGCAACACATAACACCCAGTCTCTCTGAAGGTGTAAGTTCAAACGTTGTGGACAGTAGCACAGTAATCACAGAGCAACTTCACACTTTTTATAAGATTTATTCTCAAAATATGCTTTTGGATAGACAGTAGAACTCCGAAGGCTTTTAATAGCATGAGAGTTCAAAACCTGACCAGCAGGCCAGAACAAAGAGGAAATGTTCACCGGTGAACCAGATGTCCTCTCTATGTCGTGATGTCATTGTTGATGTCTCCACGACTGGCCATGGGCCAATTGAACAACTTTTGGGGGTACAGCTGAGCATGCTGGGAGATGCAGTCTACTCTGTCCATCTGGGGGAAATGCCTTCCAACAGTCTAATGCTGCATTCACACCACCCTAAACATCAGCGTCAGTTCCTGCAAGATTACATGTAAAGTCTATCGTAGAGTACGTCAGAGTCTCTGCGGTGCATTGTGTACGTTGGCTCAGTCAACTTCACTTGCGTTTCATACGGCAACGCAGCAACACAGCAATGCAGAAGTTCAGCTAGTTTAAGTTTTGATGGACACAACGCAGTTAACGCAGTGCGGCAACCAGTCAGAGCGTCTCACAGTAGTTATGTCACTATACACGCATCTTGAATGAAGCGCGGGTTCAGTGAAAACATTTTCAACAAACGCAGATTTAAAAAATCAGAAATAACACTTACCGAAGTCAGATGGACAGGCGCTCCTAAGGAGGAACAGAGAACCTGTAGTTGGTGTCCTGGTAGGAGATTTAAGCTCCGATGCGGCACAGGAGGTCGTAAAATTAGGCGCGGGACAGATGGAAGTAGCACTGAAAGCGAACCTCATCCATAAGCAGCTCCTGGAGCAAATGGTTAAACTCCCCAAACTCAGAACACATCTGAAGAATTGGCGCTGATGCACCCGATGTCAACGTTGTCTAGCTTTATCTAGCAAAAAAAGCCAAGCCACTCTCTAGTTACGATCCACCATAGTTCAGAACGTACGTAACAGAGGAAGCTCCGCCCACGCACTCCTTTTTGCTCAGAAGCAAACTTTGGAAGCCAAAAAGTACGTATGTCCAACTTCATCTGTTGAGTCAGTTGCTTGACGCAGACAAACTGTGTGGTGTGAACGCAGCATAACAGTCTCCTTGGTTCATTACAGGGAAAATGGCCTCTCTCCAGCAACTGTCTATACCAGGGGAATAGTCGATGAATGGATCACCGAAATTTTTTTTTTTTACCTTAAAAAAAAAAAATCTGAACGCGGTCTGTCATTTTGACTGGTTATTACATCTCTCACCATTTGGTGCAAATGTGCAGACATTTTCAACTTTATACATGGAGTACACAGAAAGATTCCCATGGGAGCATAATTTCAGACCTGAACACCCCACTGAATACATCTCACTGACCAGGAGCTGACAACGCCTTGAAAATGTAATGAGACTTTGGAGAGCGTCGAGACTTTGGGAGCCTGTTGTCATGCCAACTGATGCATGCTATAGGATTTTCTCAAAGCAATAGCTATTGGGTCAGGAAACGGCTCCATCATAGTCTTTCTGACTTCTGATCCCTGATTTAAAACCTTTGGTGATCATTTCAGTTCCAGATGGAGGAAGTTTAGAGACTGCATTTTAAGTGCATTGGCTTAATTTTGTTTTTTATATGTAGTTTTCTGTTTAGCTGGTTCAAATTGAATATTCCTTAAAATTTATTGAATAGGCAAGGCAAAGCAAGGCAATTTTATTTGTATAGCACACTTTCAACACAAGGCAATTCAAGGTGCTTTACATATGATTAGAATACAAATGAGCAGTTCCAATAAGAAATAATCAAGAAAATACAACAATGTAGGGACAAATGAGTAAAAAACACAGGTTTAGTTGATTAACTGATCTTGCTGAAGAAAGCTCAGTTTTTACAACAAGAAAGCATTTACAGCTATTAAGACAATAATTCGTGTGAAAATTAAAAACAAGTATGTAAAAACAATTACTCATAAGCGAGTCTAAATAGGTATGTTTTAATTTTAGATTTAAAAGAGTTCAGTGTCTCTGCAGCTTTACATTCTCCTGGTAGTTTGTTCCAGATATGAGGAGTATAGAAACTAAAAGCTGCTTCCCCATGTTTGGTTCTGGTTCTAGGGATGATCAATAAACTAGAGCTAGAGGACCTGAGTGATCTGGATGGTCTGTACCATGATAGCAGATCTCTAATATACTCTGGTGCTAAACCATTCAATGATTTATAAACTAATAAAAGCATTTTGAATTCTATCCTCTGAGCTACAGGGAACCATTGGAGGGACTTTAGAACAGGGGTGATGTGTTCTACTTTCCTGGATCTAGTGAGAACACGAGCAGCAGCGTTCTGGATCAGCTGCAGCTGTCTGATTTATTTTTTAGGTAGACCTGTGAAGATACTGTTACAGTAATCAAGGCGGCTAGAGATAAATGCATGGATGGGTTTTTCTAGGTCTCCTTGTGTCATCATTGTTTTAATCCTAGAAATGTTCCTCAGTTGATAGAAAGCTGACCTTGTTATTGCCTTTATGTGACCCTGGAGGTCTAATAGTACCAGTACTGTGGTTTTACCACGGTCAGTATTTGTATGGATATCATTGAAAACTTTGATGAGGGTTGTCTCTGTACTGTGGTGCCTACGAAGACCAGACTGATAAATATCAAAGCGGTTGTTCATTGCTAGGAAGCTATTTAATTGTTGGAACACAACTTTTTCAATAATTTTACTGATAAATGGGAGATCAGAGATTGGTCTGTAGTTTTGCATCAATGTGCTGTCTAGGTTCTTCTTCTTTAGTATTGGTTTGATAACTGCTATTTTTAAGGTTTTTGAGGAAAACACATGATAGGAGGGCTCCGTTAACAATTTTGATCAGAGCCGCTCTGAATGCTTGTAGGACCTTTTTTAGAAAATTTGTTGGTAAGATATCTAAGCAGCAGGTGGCAGAGCTTAGTTTGTCAATAATTTAATCAAGCTTGTTGGATTTATTGTTTGGAAGTGAGTCATTTTCTCTACATGGGTGTTAATCGGGCTCAATGTTGGTACTGGGGTTGGAACTGATGTACTGATTGATCTTCTGATGTTCAAGATCTTTTCAGTTAAGAAGCTGGCAAATTCATTACAGGCCCTGGTGGAGTTTAGTTCAGGGGGTACTGTCACTGGAGGAGTAATTAGTCTCTTCACTGTAGCAAATAATGTCCTAGCATTATTGTTGTTTCTGTGAATAATCTCAGAAAAGAATGATTTCCTTGCACCCCTTAAGGTTACTTGATACTTGTTCAGTCTCTCTTTATATATCTCGTAATAAACCAGGAGTCGAGTTTTCCGCCATTTTCTCTCAGCACATCGGCACTCCCGTTTTCATTACATACCAGTGGATTGTTTCTTCACGGAGACTTCTTTTTACTAGAGATGGTTTTAACCTTAAGAGGTGCAATCATATCCATCATGTCTGAGATTTTGGATTTAAAATCATCTGTCAGTTTTTTTACTGTGTGTGTGTTGGTGGATTGTGGTGATTTAGATAAGGTTGGAGTGTACATCAGTTTAAAGTTTTCAGCGGAGTTTTCTTTAAGGAAGCGTTTTTTAACAGTGGATTTACTCTGATTAGATATGTTGGCTAGGATAGTGCTTTCAAATGAGATGCAGAAATGGACAGATAATGCGATATCAGTTACGGCAATGCTAGAGATATTTAAGTCTTTGCTAATAAGTGTCCTCGGTTGTGCGTTGGCTCATTAATGTGTTGGGTTAGGTCAAAGTTATGAAGGGCGTCATTTAGTGCTTTTGTTCCGTTGTCTTGGGAGTAAGTGACCATTTAAATCATTGACAGGTAAAAATCGATTACGACCATTTTTTTTTTATGACCCTGTTGGTTAAATGATGGACAACAAAAATGTCTAGACAACTATACAAACATTCCAATCATTTGAAAAGTTTCCATCTAAGGAATCCTAGTAGATCGCCTCAAGCCATTGACATTCAGCATTCACACCTGGACCAACATGTAGAGAAAGTAGACAGTTAACTTCACAGTAGTCCCTCATGCTAAGCAAGCATGTAGTGACATGAAGAAACCTCTGGCAGAGTCAGAACCAGAACCTGGCTCAGTGCAAGTGGCCATCTGCCACAACACTCTGATTTTACATACCATCATTCATATTTGATGGTGCTATATCATAACCAATGCTACTCTTTTTGTTTCCAGTAAGTTTAAATCAACTCAGTGTATTTATATAGTGCCAATTCGCAACAGATGTCATCTCAAGGCACTTTAGGTTGGTGACATTGTTGTTCCATGCAGAGTAGATGGTTTCATGGAGCAGAAATGGGATACTCCAGTCCTGGACTCGAACTGAAGCCCTGACTCCAGCAGCATGCTGATGACTTGCACTTGTGATGTTAGGACTTGGTTTCTGTGATGAGAAATTGCCTTTGTTGGAATTAGCTTGTAGCCAATGCTAATGTTGGCTTGGTTTAATAGGTCAAACACCACCCATCCATTATTCATACCACTTATCCTCAAAGGGTTGTGCGGGGGGGGGCTGGTTTCTATCTGCACCGGTCAACGGACAACACAGAGACAGACAGGACAAACAACCAAACATACTCATACCTAAGGGTAATTTAGTCAGACCAGTTAAACTAACAGTAATGTATGTGGGAGGGAACTGTACCTGGAGGGAACCCACACATGCCCAGGGAGAACATGGAAACTTCATGCAGAAAAGCCCAGGGCTAGGATTCAAACCCAGGACCTTCTTGTTGCAAAGTTACAGTGCTACTAACTGTTCCACTGTACAGCCTTATTATGTCAGGTTGCTAAACAAATTTATGAACAACTTCCCAAATCCTGTGTAAGTGTATTGGTGACACGTTGATTGTGGATTTTGTTCATATCTATCTGAAGCACTTTTTATCATGTTGTACATGCCACTGTTAGCTGGTGATAGCATGGGGACATTGACTACAAGCTTTTTTTGTTATAAAGTAAACCATGTAGCCTACACCTGCCTTTCTTCTAGTCTAGTACCTCCCTCCCCCCACCACAACTCTATGCTGAGGTCACTGTAGCTACGTGGCTGGGGTAGTTGTGCTATCTGGAAGCTGTGGGTTCAAATACAGTTTCCCTTGTCACATCCTGATGTGTCCCTATGCAAGGCACTGAACCCTAAATTGCCAGCTTTATCAGTTTTGGTGTGTGAATGTGTGAGTTTGAGTGAATGTTTCACATTAGGTGGTCAGTATGACAACAAAAGAGCTGTATGAACTCAGTCCATTTACACAAACTGGAGCCTGAACTACTATCAACTAGGATCAATGCAGGAAAGTCTCTCTGTTGATTTCTCATCATTCAGGTTGAATTAGGTATCTTATTATTTACTTTTAAACAGTGGATCAAGCTGATAATACTGGAGCAGATTTTCCCCTGGAATCACATGTTTTTGTGTAGAAGTAAGTGAAAGGCCACTGTCTGTTGTAGTTAAGCTTCTTTCATCTTAAAAGCTATTTACAGAGAGAAAATACATGGAAATATGTTGAAACTAAGCTACAGTCAGAGTGAACTCTCCTTTCGCCTTTCACACTTACACGTGACAAGCTGTCTCCTAAACACATACATGTACAGATATACTCACAGCAGAGACTGGACACATTTTTTCCACCTCCCCCGGCAGTGGAGAGAAACAGATAGAAGGATCACTTATTTTTCCCTCTTTAAGTGTTACCCTTTCAAAGCTCTGGGCAGGCCAAATATTTGCCACAACTCTGAGACATTCCTGGGCACTCCCTGTGCCGACTGAGGCCAGGATGCAGCTCCTACTGGAATACATTAATAGTTTTTTTCTCTTGAATGAAGTCATCCAGGCTTGTTGAGGTTTGGGAAAAGTGGATGCAGGATTATGTGTAAGGAAAGTTCATAAAAATGGGACAACTCTGATTGAGTATCAGCTAAAAAAGCAGCCTGAAACAGAAGTTTGAGAAGGCTGTTTGTAAAGACGATGCCAGCATCAGTGAACCTTTTGCTCATTCATAAGTGCTGGGATTGCTTAAATAGAAAACATTTTTGACTAACGGGAATGTTTGTATATTGAAATACATTTTTCTTGTAAAGTGCGTTGAGATGACTTCTGTTGTGAATTGGTGCTATAGAAATTAACTGAATTGAATTAACCTATGGTGGCAATGTGCCGCGATCAGCTGCTTTTCACTACAGATTACGCCATGGCTGGATAAAGAGGTTATATGGCTGGTGTCCAGGTTGTCGACCTGCAGGGCTGAGTATAAATCAGGAGACCAAACTTGGACGTAACTTGTTTTTTATCCCAGCTGAAGCCCTGCTGCTCCAGTCTTTTTGTGAGCCGCTCCAACAGAAGGCTGTCCTTCACAGTGAGCTATGTGCTGATCTGCTCTGCAGCTCTAAAGGCCAGAAGCTCCCAGACCTCTGCATCACTCCAGTTTACCATGTCTGCTGATACAGTTATCTAATGCTACATGAACTCCCCAGGTTTACGAGCATTTTACATCCAGCTGGGGCTCAGAACATCTTAAATCATCTAAATCAATAGAAACAGGCCTTTAAAGGGTCTAGAATTATACAACCAGGACACTATTCACAGCCCAGCCTTTCATTCCTCTAAATGTGAACACTTTGCCTTTAATACCGGCTCTTTTAGACATTTAATCACAACTCTATGATAATTATAAATTATATATAATTATAAATGTTCTTCTTGTTTTGCTCTTCTCCTTTCAGGGTGGAGTTCCAGAACAAGTTCTACACAGGGCAGGGCTTCAAGTTTGTCCCCTTCTCATTTGAGAGCATCCTGGAGGGGCGATTTGATGAGTGATCAGGTCATCAGTATAGTCAGATTCCCCAGCCTTCCCACTCTGCTTTGTGCATGTGTTTTGTGTGCATGACACCTACAACAGTTGTCTGTCTCCCTCCAGTGGCATTCAGATAATCACTGTTGTGCATGAGGTATACAAAGGTGTGCTTGTTTCATATAGAATCAGTGATTTGCTGTCTGTGCCATTCTTTGTCATGAAACACCAGCCTCCCCTCAGTTAGCTTTTACCTTTCATAAAGCCAACCTATGTGTTGGGAGAACATCTGAATTACTCTCTGTTTTATGATCTAAGGCTGATTCAGTGAAAACAGATATTACTCCAAGAAAGGCTTTTCTAGAAAAGATCTGCCTGGCCAGCGTTTGATCTTTGTACCACCACAACACATTTCTGCTCATTCCCACTACTGAACAAAGATTTTATGACTTTTCACTGCCATTTAATCACTTTCAGTAATATTAGTCACAAAAAACTTTTCATATATAGATTTAAATTGAGACGTAAGACAAGTTAAAAGCTGAAACCAACCAAATTGGAAAATGTGTCTATTAAATTAAAAGAGACCTTAAATGCATAATTGACGGTATCAGGATTCCTACACAGTCTAGATAAGTACTGGATATCTTGTTAGTATTTCCCAGGCCTAAATATGTATGGAAAATAATAGTATGGAAATAAATATTTATTTATTCGCTGTTTCATTATCTTAATTTTGTCTTCTATCCTTCCTTCTTTTTCCAATCCCTTTAATTCATACTAGTGTCCTTCCTTTCTCTCTTGCATCCTTTCTTCTTTTTTCCTTCCTTGTGTTCCATGTCCCTTCGCTCCCTCCATCTTTCCTTTGTTTTTTTCTTCCTCACCTTTATTTGTTCCTTTTCTTCTTCACTTGTGTCTGTCCTTTATCTGTTTGTCCTTCTTCCTCCCTCCCTTGCGCTCTTCTTCCTAATGTCTTTCCCTTCTTATGGCTTCCTTCCTTCCTTCCTTCCTTCCTTCCTTCCTCCCTCCCTCCCTCCCTTCCTTCCTTCCTTCCTTCCTTCCTTCCTCCCTCCCTCCCTTGGAAAGCTTAATGTGAAACCACTCCCCCTAGTCGGTAGTCTCTGGGTCTCTGATAAAACAAACTGCTTTGGATTTCCTAGCAGTTTTTCACTATGAAAATCAGTCATAACAAAATCTTCTCATTAAAAAAAACATATTTCGTTTCATTTTCCTCTTAGAATCATCGATTTCATTGATATTAGGATGTTAAATTGATATTAAAATGCGTGCTTGATTTGCTTAATCTTTTAATGGAATCTAGACAACCAAACCAAGCTGTTCCTAGTGATGTACTGTGGTCTCTGATGTTCATGTTTGACTTGTGTAAACCCTGTAAAGAATTAAAGCATGGAGTGTCCAAACATTATTTGCACAGAGTCTTTTTTTCAATGCTTCCTTTATATGGTAAATAATAATGTTGACTGAGCTTGTTACACTTTCAGAACAGAAGCCCTTTTTCTGGCCAGTCATCTGACCATCATCACATCTTTCAAACAAGATTTATTGAAAGTAAATATTCCTTTTTTAATCTCAGACTTCTTCTAAATATATAAGATAGTCACCTTGAAAACAACAGAAGCAGTTATGTCATCAGATGCCAAAAAGGGGTTTGGTCGGGTGAAATGGGACTTTCTTTTCTATACATAGAAAAAATTTGGAACTGGCATTCATTTTATAACATGAATTAAGGTGCTATACTCTTCCCCTTTGCATCAGTTTGAACTAACAATAACCTATATAGTTATTTTCAACTCCACAGTGGTGCTAGAAAGGGTTGTCAATATAAAAGCAACGCTGTATTAAAAAAAAGAAAGAAAGTAAGAAAGAGTGATCAGAGCAAGATGAGATTATAATAGCGGCATTATGGGAAAAAAATATTGTCTTCAAGTTTCAAATATGGCAGACATCGGGGCAGATAGAGATAACCAATAAAATCCACACTATTTTTATTTGAATTATCCATGGTAACATGCCCCGCCCCTCACCCTGACAGTACTGTGTTAGCTCTGTTACAAATGTTAAAAATGACTAACATCAGCCGATACCGATGTTAGTGCCAATATATTGTGCATTCCTTGACAAAATCCATGTTTTCATGGTTCTAATTATGAGAAACAAAAAGGGGGAGAGAATCAGGAGCTCTAAGAGACCAATACAGGTTTATTAAACACATTATTATTATTATGTAAAGAGAGATTCATGTTTTTCTTTTACTTTGCATTTATTTTCAATTTATGATCAAATGTTTTAAAGTAATAGTCAGGTTTACTTAAGATGCACAATTTTTTTTATAAGAAATAAGAAAGAAAATATGAGGAAGACAGGCAAAGATACAGAAGGGCAGGACTGGAGAGCTGTGAGACAGAAGAACTGAAAAGTGCTGAGAAACAAGTGAAGAGGAGCGAAACAGGAAAGAAAAATGAATGGGTATGAGGGAGTTTTTGTAGTCCTGGGCTGGTGGAGGTGAGCTCAACCAGGACATGTTAGCATAAGCAAGGGAGTTGGCGGGGCCTTAAGAGACTCTATGCCCCGGGGCCCCTGTTATCATAATCCAGCCCTGGATAAAAGAGGGAAAATGTACACACATAGGGATGAATATGGAATATAAGATGTCATGTGATTTTTAAGAATTTTAGAAATGGTTTCCAAATCTTGCTAAAGAATGCCGGATTCTGTTTCCTGTCAGATCTGACTGGTTCTACCTTGGCCGCGGACTCCATCTCATTTAGCCAACTTTTAAACCCCGGCTCAGAAGGAGACCGCCACTGTAATATAATACGTTTCTTTGGAGCAAGCATATCTATTGTGATTGGCTGTTTTTGTGAAGAGGAGAGAGATATAGTTGAAGAAGATGATCTGAGTATTGCTATTATGCAATCAAGCAGCACTTTTTTCAGTGTGGGAATGGGTGTGGAGACTCAACAAGATTTGGCCTTGCTCAGTAAGATTAAAGAGACCGCAAGTGTTATATACCCCACCACGGCTGGACTGCTGTCATTACTAATCAAAGCCTACGTCAGAAACCCGAGCTGAGCATTAGCAATGCAGGATTCCAATTCTAGTGAATTCCCATGCAGTCTAATTGTTTAACCACTTGGGGCACTAAACTAACGGTTTTTGGTACAAATTTACTATTTTCACTAAAATGTACTAAAATACATAAAATAATGACCGGACATGCAGATGATTTTGGTTGAGTTGCACTTTAATGACATGCAAGTTTCTGTCCTCTGATTGGCTAACTGCAACACTACTCTTACACTGTCTCTGTCTACTAAAATCAGTGACATGAGGCAAAAATGGTGCCGGTATTTAGGCTTAGACGGAGTTTACCACCCAGTTTAGGTAGCATTACCAAACATGACCGGAGTCAGACCTGCTACTAGCGCAGCAGGACTCCACCACCACAGCTACCACAGTTACAGCCTTCAGGACGCCACACGCTGCAGGCAGACAGGTACTCAGTGCCACGGTCTCCCTCTTTGCTAGTGAGATACTCCTTGATAATTCATTCTCCTCCGATTAGCAATAAGCTTGTCTTGTCTGATTTCAGCTAATAGTCTGTTCAGAATGAGTGTGGCCACATACATCACACTGACAGCTACCAGGAGAACAACACCGGTAGGAAGTGTATGGAGTATGATTAAAAGGATGGGAGGACATAGACGAGAATGGGGGTATCCTGTTTTGGAAGATGGGGGGAGAAAGTGATAACAGATTCAGAAAAGGTAGAAATGATGGGAAAAAAATTTGTTCAGATACATGGTTCAAAAAATTTATCGGAGGAGGAATTTAGAGGTAGAGCTAATAGTTTCAAACAGTATAAATATGTTCTGGAAGAGGTAGGGAATATGGATGGTCATCTGATAAATAGTTTTTTCACAATGGGAGAGCTGAAAAGAGCAATTAAAGGGTCAGGGAATAGTACTCCAGGGAGGGATCAAATTTGTTATATAATGCTAAGAAATTTGGGTAGTCGAGCATTGAAGGAACTGTTGTGCTTATATAATAAAGTGTGGGAGAAAGTAAGGGTCCCAGATGTGTGGAAGGAAGCAGTTATTGTCCCCATTAGGAAGCCAGGAAAGGATCCAGCTAAGCCAGGAAATTATAGACCTATTGCATTAACATCGGTAGTGTGTAAGGTTATGGAGAAAATGGTCAATGAGAGATTGTTATATTATGTAGAAAAGAATGGGTTAATAAATAGGTTTCAAAATGGTTTTAGAAGAGGAAGAGGAACTATGGATTCGATTGTGAGTTTGGAGAATGAAGTTAGGAAAGCTCAAAGAAATAAAGAATCAGTAGTGGCAGTGTTTTTTGATGTGGAAAAAGCGTATGACATGATGTGGAAGGAGGGTTTTTTGATTAAGCTTAGAAGAATGGGGTTGGGAGGTAGAATATTTTATTGGATTAAAAGTTTCTTGATGGGTAGAAGTATTCAGGTAAGAGTGGGTAAGGTAGTATCAAGTTGTTTTAAAATAGAGAATGGGACTCCGCAGGGAAGCATCATTAGTCCTTTAGTTTTTTCCATAATGATTAATGACATCTTCAAGGAGGTTCAAGGAGATTTAGGAAGATCTTTATTTGCAGACGATGGAGCATTGTGGAAGAGGGGGAGGAACTTGGAGTATGTTAAGAGAAGGATGCAGGAAGCAATTAAGGTGGTTGAGAAGTGGGGGTTGGAGTGGGGATTTAGGTTTTCAGTAGATAAAACAAAAATGATGGTCTTCTCCAAGAGATTAAAGGTACCAGATATGAATCTATTAATGTATGATAGGAGGATAGAAATGGTAAGTGAATTTAAATTTTTGGGGGTGGTTATGGATTCAAAGCTAAGGTGGGGTAAACATATAGACAAGGGGGTGGAGAAGTGCCAGAGAGTAATTAATATAATGAGATGTCTCAGTGGGGTGAAATGGGGGGCAAGTCAGAAGGCGTTGAAGACAATCTATGTAACAATGATTAGGACAGTAATAGACTATGGATGTATAGTATATGGAACTGCAGCAGATTCGCAGTTAATGAGATTAGATAGACTACAGAGTCAAGCACTAAGGGTATGTTGTGGAGCAGTTAAAACAACTCCAGTTCCAGCATTACAGGTTCTGACAGGAGAAATGCCACTGGATTTAAGGAGAAAGCAGTTAACTGTTAACTATTGGATACATTTAAAAATGCAACAGAACTTGCACCCAAATAAAGAATTAGTGGAAATGAGTTGGGAAGGGGAAGAGGTAGTCAGAAGCTTTGGATCAGTCAGTTGGAGGTATACACAGGAGATGAGGATAAGGGGATTAGAGGTAGGTAGTATGGAGAGGGTTGTGGGAAGTCCGCCGTGGGGTATAGAGGTCATAAACGTAAACTGGCATTTATTGGAGATTAAAAATAAACTGAAAGGGAAGGTAAATTGGGAGTTGGAGTTTTTAGGATATATTAATGAGGAGTATGGGCAGTATTTAAGGGTATATACGGATGGGTCTAAAGAACAAAAAAGAGGGGAATCTGGATTTGCGTTTGTGGTCCCTAAATATAGGTATAGTGAGAGTTATAGGACAGATGGATTACTGACAGTATGTACAGTGGAAATGATGGCGGTGTTATATGCATTGGAGTGGGTGGGGAGGAATAAACATAGGAAAACATTAATTTGTTCTGATTCAATGTCGGCATTGCAATATTTGGAGGGAGAAAATAAAAGTCATTTAGATATTATGGATAGGATTAGGAATCAGTATTCAAAAATAATACAACAAGGGAGATCAGTAGTTTTTATGTGGGTACCAGGGCACGTGGGTATTAAAGGAAATGAAGAAGCTGATAAGAAGGCAAAGGAGGCAAGGAGAAGGGAAAGTGTTGAGGTGAAAGTGAAGTTGGGGAAGAAGGAAGGGAAGGCATTAGTGTGGGCTAGGGTAATAGAAGAGTGGCAGAAGAGGTGGAGAGAGGAAAAAAGAGGGAGATTTCTGTTTGGGATGGTGGAAGATGTTAATAATAGAATGTTATATATAGGAAAGTGTAGGAAAGAACAGACTGTGATAAATAGGGTTCTGTTGGGACACACATATCTAAATAGCACACTTAGGTTGATGGGGAGGCACTCTACGGGTTTATGTGGAAATTGTCAGGTGGATGAGGATGTTAATCATGTTATTTTTAGTTGTCCTATGTATAGGGAACAAAGATTATGGGTGATGGAGAGATTGGGGAGGGAAAGAAGAGAATTAAATATGAAGACTTTGTATAATAATATGGGGATTCTTTGGAAATATCTTAAGGATACAGGGCTTAAAGATAGAATTTAATCTCTGATCCACACTCCGGAACAGTAGGGGCTGTAATGCACCTTTAAGTTGGTTGCCAGCCGCCGTAAAACACCAAGAAGAAGACAGCTACCAGGAGATATTATAGTGTAATTTATGGTTTGAAGCATTGATTATGTTTGAGGATAGTTGAAATGGACTGAATTTATATGGAGCCACACAAACATTCTTACACTGATACAATCATTGGTAGGCCTTACCCAGGGGCACGATGACATGTGACTGGAGGGAGCTAGAATTGAACCTACTACCCTCCAATTGCAAGACAACTACTCTACCTACTGAGCCAAACAGGAAATCCAGCAATATTAACTGATCATAAATCTATTAACATCAAATTTTATTTTTCTGGCAAAGAAAAGAGAAAGGTGTTTAACCATTGTAAACTTAATAACTCTCTGTTGAACAACAGTGAACTGATAATTATTAAGAAATTAATTTAACAGTTCTGGATGCTTGCAAAAAACAGTAATGAATTTGGAAAATTTGGGGAATTACTGAAATATGAAATTAGAAAATGTACTATTCTTTTTAGCAAAAGACTATATCAAAATAAAAAACAACACTTAGAGCATTTAATAAGGAAAATATTACCACTTGTGTGATGGATCAAGATAATAATGGGTTACAGAAACAATTACAGAAGTATCAAGAAGAACTAGATAATATTTTTAAAGAGCGAGCTCAAGGTGCCTTTGTCCAGTCTCGATTAAAGTGGATCGAAAAGGGTGAAAAGAACAGTAAATATTTTTTTAGTATAGAAAAGACACGCTTTGATAGAAATTCGTTATCTAAATTAAATATTATTAACTTTATAACTGAAGACTATAATGTAATTTCACAATATGTGTCAAATTTGTACGGGGATCTTTATAAGGATGATGTCTGCAAAGATAGCACAGATGTGTTTAACTCTTTAATAGATATTAAAAAAGCAAATAATATTTTAAAAGAGGACTGTGATGAATCTCTATCTGTTGAGGAAATAAAATGTGCCATTAAAAGCCTAAAACTTAACAAATCACCAGGCAACAACGGTTTAACTTCTGAATTCTATCACAAATTTTCTTCTGAAATCTCTGAATTTCTTTTTTTATTGGTAAGACAAATCCTAAATTATTTAATTCAACAAAGCTCCTTTAAAGGAATCCATGTTTTTGATAACGAACACAAAATTTCGCAATTAGCAGATGACACAATTTTCTTAAAGAATTCTGAAGAACTACCATTAGCTTTATTTGTAATATGTAGATTTTCTGATATTTCTGGACACAAACTTAATTTAAAAAAAATGTGAGATCCTAACTTTGTATGAGATATATGTTGCATCCCGGTGAAAGAAACTGTAACCTATCTTGGGGTAAAAATCTCTAAGAAACATAACAATGTAACAAACAACTTTACACCAGTTGTTGATGCAGTTAAGACTTGCTAGAGAGTTATCAGTAGAGTGTTGTTAAGCAAGGCAGAAGGCATGTCAAGAATCTCTTACCTTTTTTCAACACTAGATGGCCCCAGTTCTATCTGCTCTGATTTGGATAAGATTGTGTTTATTTCTATGGAAAAACAAATCTCATAAAATAAAGAAATAAGTTCTTTCAAATTCATTAGCTGAAGAAGGTTTATTTGTCCTAACCTTTACAACATTTAATCGAATTTTAAAAATAAACTGGATGAAAAGATTTATTAAGAACCGAAATAGTTTATGGAATGTTTTCCCAAATTATATTTTTAAAAAGATGGGAGGACTAGATTTCCTTTTACGCTGTCCCTTTATGGTTGGAAAACTTCCAGTGACACTTGCCAATTTCCATCAGCAGGTTTTACGGTGTTGGTCTTTACTATATAAACACAATTATTCACCTCACAACTATATTCTATGGAATATCTCATACATTTTATACAAAAACAAATCTTTATTTTGACAGAATTGGTATGAAAATATAAATATGGTGAACCAGCTATTAAATGACAATGGCAATTTCTGTAACTACAAGAGGTTCTGTAACAAATATGATTGGCAAGCACCCCAAAATGAGTTTGGAATGGTTATGAAATCAGTCCGACATAGTATCAAAGTATTAGCCCAAAATATACAAGTTGAAAATGTTAATTTCAGGGAATACCCTATGTCCATTGAAGGAATAAACCTGCTTGATAAGAAGTGTACAAACAAATTTATTAGAAATCATTTTATTCAAATCTCAAACCCTATATGCAAGTACAGGTGGGCACTTCTCAGTAAAAAACAGTGGAATACAATTTTCCTATTACCTTACAAATACATAATTAGTAATGAGGTTAAAGAATGCTTATTTAAAATCATTCATAAATACTACCCAGTCTGTCTAATGTGTCTAACCAGTGCTCCTGTTGTCAAGATGATGGAGACAGTATTGAGTATGTTTTCTTGTAATGTGTACCTGTGAGCAACCTTTGGTCAAATGTTCAAGATTATTTAAGAGGAATATTTGGTAAAAATGTTGAATTTACAAAATTACAAATTTTGCTTGTGTTTGATAACTGTACATTTAGTAAAGATGAAATTTATATGATAAACCTAATCATATTTCTTGCTAAATACTATATACACAAAATGAAATGGAGTGAAAATGTGCCCTCTTGGGAAAACTTTAAAAAAACAGATTTGAAATCTTACTTAGCCTCTATCAAACAACTAAATATAACCAACAAAAAATTTAGCAAAAGTGTTACACTTATTGAAAAATTCAGTATTATTGTGAATTAGCAGACCCCTTTGCTTGTTGTATTGATTTTGTTCTATATATATTGTATATGAAATGTTTGTTCATATGTGTTTCCACTTAAGTTTTCCATATAAATGTTTACCTGATTTGTACGGTACATTACATTTTTGAATAAAAAAAATTGACTGATAAACTAGTATTTAGGTGCACGTAAATATAATCTAAAGGTTCTATTTATATGCTACTTATATGGAGTTTAGAGGGCCACAGAAATTGCCATGGCTCTCTAAACGATTTATGTATGTAATACAGAAAAAAACATTTCTTTATTAAATAAATAACTACAATCCCGTTCACAGATCGGCTGTTGTCATCTTTTATTTTGAAAGTTTGAACCGGATTTGCTTCGCTGTACGTGTTCGGACGCAGCTGCGTACAGACGGGTTCTAGTTCTAAGAAGTGTTGAATAAACCGTTGTTGTTCTGCTATCTAAGCCTGAAATACGGAGCAGCTGCAGCTGGAACCAGTGGTGCGGCTCGGACCGCCGTCAGAACCAAACGGAACCCGTGGACTCCGGTTCCGTTCATCGTTTAGCCCAGGTTAAAAGTCCGGTTGTTTGTCGGAGCTGATATGAAGGCAAGTAGAGAGCAGATGTTTGCGGAGTTCTTCTACGCTTCAACCTAAAATGGTCACTTCGGTGGGATAACGGGGACTTTTTGCTACTGCAGCTCCAAAGCGCCATTTAAAGAGCTGCTATCGTGCCAGATAGTATTGTTTCTGTGCATCGGGAGCGCGCGGCGCACAGAGAAGGAAGAGCAGATCCTTTAGACTCCGCCTCCTTCCCAACCAACTCCATGGCTTTAAGGGAAAACTGAGTCTCTTTACTTCATCGTTCGGTTAATGGATGACAGCACAAAGGAACCAAACAAAAACACGTTTTATTATGCCATCGTGCTGTCACAGGTTATTATAATAAGAAAACCCAATATTAGCCGTTCTCTATCACTATTTGCTCTGTTTGCTGGAAACAAAAATGTATCTTCCTGAATTCATTACTGAGAAATGTTGTTAATTTTAGTGTTGTAACTCATTTAGTAGCCAAAAAAGTTTTTACAAAACATTTCTTTCTAATTTAATGGTATAAAAATGGCATGTAGAACATTTATTTTCTCAAAATTGAATTGAACACCTTGTAGTGATTTCTGCTGAGCATTTTCTGCATGTTCCTACTGGTATTTTAACAGTATTTTTCTTTTATCGTACAAAAGATTGAACCCAAACTTTCCTGTTCAGATCAAAGAACTCTTGATTTTTAATACACAATCTTATGATGACTAAAAACGTTTGGATGAGCAGGGTCATTCTTACACAACCACTGCAGCTGTTTTGTACTAAAGTAACTATGAGCGTTAGTGATGAGGAGACTGTAAAGGAAGACTTAAACGTGGGACTTCCTACTCTGATAACTGTAATGGTGAAGACATTACATGAAAAGCATTTCTACTGTGTAAATGTAACAATGATGAGAGTTGAACACTAGAGTAATATACCTCTTTCTGGCGTTCATCAGTTTTATTGCAGCTGATGAACTGATAGAAAGTGTTCTCCTCTCCCTGAATTTCCTGTATGAGGGGCTATCACTTTAAAAATGTCAGGACTTGTTAGTCTTTATAAGATGTGTTTGTGAGTTCAAATTCAAGAATGTGAGAAACCCAAGGGGTAAACTTTCTGGCCAGAAGTGATGCCAATCTTGAAGTAACACAAATTGCAGTGCCCCACTCATCCACTAGGGGCTGGCTGCAGAAAGGAGCAAGTTCCCATTGACTCCCATGTTAAAATGCTAACTTTCCAACAGGCTGGTTAAAAAAACCCATTTTAGATTTAATAAGTCAGGTTTTCCAGGAAAGGCCTAGATCCTCTGCTTCACGTTAAAGGGTTAGTTCACATTTTTAGACATGAGGTTGTATGCCGTCCTACAACAGTGTAACAGCTGAATGCATGAGGAGCCAACAACATGGCTGACTACCAAACATCTGATGATGAAACTCATTTTAGCACCAAACAGATACCTTTATGAACCGGAGTGTATAGCTGGAGAACTTCAGCAGATGGAGCTAGAACAGTTAGAGAGGGAGCGAGAGGACAGAAGCTGCAGTGAAGATGAGCTGCAGAACTGCATACCTCTGTAGACATGAGATCAAATGTTTTTGATTGCAAGACTAAAGCTCAGTCATATTTCAAATAGTTTTCTGAGCAGACTGTAGCTATATCCCTATATACTGTTTTCATATAATTTCATGTGAAGACGTTAGGTCCATGTTATCCCCGTTAGCATGTTCTCAGTGTAAACACGTTAGCTTCAAGTGGCATCAAATGAATTAGTCGATAGAACTTAAGTTTGAAGTGTTTTCCTCTTTCTTGTATCTGTTTTGATGGAATCATCCTTGTTGAAGTGTGCACCACGTGTTTCCCAACACTTTAGCTTTGGAGTTAGCTGATGGTAATAAGCCAAAGTTTCCTAAATAGGTCCATGTCAGAAAAACGATGGAACAGGAGATGTGATCCTGGCACATTCTTCTTGTTACATCCTGGGAATTTGCAAGTGTGCATCATTATTTTATATATTTAAGTTCCTCTTGCTTTAGGTGTATTTTTTTCCTCATCATTCCAGTGTGTAAGCGCTATGAAACAGCTGATTGGTTCAAACAGATGACACTGGCTGCAGCGTGGATGGATTTGGAATGGAAAGAAAATGGTGGTGCTGAGTAATAGTGAGGTGTATATTTTGGCCAGTGTGTGTGTGTGTGTGTGTGTGTGTGTGTGTGGGTGATGCAAATGAATCAGGCTTTCAAACGCATATAATTTACTAAGCAAAAAGGCTCAGTTTGAAGGCCCCAGAAACTAGCCAGGACTACTTTCTTGTTAAAGCTTTGAACAGCAAGAGTTCTGACCAAGAGGTGATCAGAGTTGGGTCACTCGGTACGTTTCCATGCACATCCTAATCCAGCTTTGTGGAGTAATCAGACTAAGGGCTTCCCCTGTAGAGAGCAGAGTCCCAGTTTACATGTCACTCAGTAAATCAAATTATTAAATGAAGTACGTTTGACTCCTCGACCATAAATGGTGACATGTGCCCCTACATGTTAGCCTTCTAGCGGTTAGCTTCCAGCTGCATTAAGGCAGTAAACAGGCTGGTGGGAGTGAAGCAGACGGAGTGAAAGCAGGATATTTACAATTACAACCCATCTCTTTGTCAGTCCAAACATGCACTGATTGGCCGCTTATGTTCGTCTTATTTAATCAATATTTAATCAATCTTTTTTGGGTCCAAAGAGAAGTACCTCAGTTTTGTTTTTGTTCAGTTGGAGGAAATTATGGGACATCCAGCTGTTAATTTGCTCAATGCCTTTATCAAGGATTTGGATGGGTTCAACATCACCTGGTGACATTGAGATATAAAGCTGAGTGTCGTCAGCATAGTTGTGGTAGTTGACGTTTTTTGTTGTTATAATCTGTCTTAATGGGAGCATGTAGATGCTAAATAAGAGGGGCCCTAGTGTGTGGTGGCTGGTGGTATGCATGTTCCTCTGCAATCATCGGTGGATACATCCTACTTGTGTGTACCCAGGTGCTTGTGCCTGTTCAGTCATTTACATCCAGAAACACCCTCATTAACCATATTTGGTAACACCACATCATCTGTCATATGCATTAAGTCCTTGCATTGTTTCCAAAAAAAGAGAGTGAAAAAAATAATTTCAGTGGCACAGAGATAAAGGTGAAGCAGGTGAGACAGTAAAAAAGTGTTCATGATGAACAGAATTTTTAAACATGTGTTGCCTCTGTTATAGAAATTCATTTAAACTCAGATAGTTTTGGCGCTCTATTATCAGTGGTTTTTGTGCTTGATCTACCCCAGCACTCTGCAGTTATTTTTCTGATGCTGAGCAGACATTAAAATTAGGCAAATAAGCTTCTTTTGCTGATATTAACTTCTGTGGAAATCCTCAACTTCTTTGAATAATGTTAAACAAGTTAAATTAATCCTGAACATTGCTGCCCTGAGGGAACCAATAAAAAAAGAACTCCTTGTGGGAGAAAGTGAGAGGGGCTACAAATGTGGTCGGGACAGTGGAGATGTTCCTGTTGGAATAAAGAAACAAATGGTTTAGTATCAAACTGAATCCAATAAAACGTCTGTCAGCTAGACCAGGCCTCCTGAGTGTAACAACATCCCATTAAGATGAAGCGCTTGCTGTAACATTTAAAACAAGGACAGGGAGAGATCAGACGTCGAGCAAAGAGCGTACTGGACACCTCTGCTGAGAGCCGGTATACAGGTGTCACTACACAGGTAGAAATCCATGCAAAATAAAAATACTTCTTATTTTGTTGCATTTTTTGTCATAAATGAATGTTTTCACATTAATAATAGATCTGAATATTAGTCAAAGACACAAATATACACAAAAGGTACTTTTTAAATGAAGTTTTTTATTAAGGGAGGGAAAAATCTGAGATAACGTAGACTTAACTGATCAACACACCACCAAAGAAGACAAAAGCATTGCTGACAGTCCTGTGCTGATTCAAAACAGCGCCACCACTGTTGCTGCGTTTGTCTGGAGTAACTGCAGTTAAATCCGACAGACAGCGCTGAAAGTATTTATTTCTTCATCTTCCCATCTCCAACTGGTGGCGGCAATAAAGTAGACAGCTGCAGCCGCCACTGAGATATGTCTGCAGGAAAAACCCTGATTATACATCATTTAGTTAATGCTTACATTGTTTACTTTCAGCCCCACATAATGGTTTACATTCTCATTTTAATGTAATATTCATATAGATACAGATTATTTAGAAATGCTTTACCAACTATTTTCAGTGATGTTCTCCAATTTTTTTACTTATGATGCCTACTTAATTTGAGGAAGTTGAACTGGTTTGGCTTTATAAAGAGATTTATGTTTGTTATTGTTTAAATATTATTTATTTAATCACACTGTTAAACTTTACTCATGTTTTAGAATGAGAAGCAACCTCATGCCTCAGGATTTGTGAATCATTTACAAATCTTTAAATATTTTGTTAATTAATACTTATTTAGTGTTATTAATGCTTTAGAAGCATCTGGTATCCTAAAGTTTTCCTTTTTTTTTAATGAATGAGTTAATGTTGGTTATTGTTGCTTTGATTGAAAATGGATGCCATCTGCAGGGTTCCATGTGATGGAATGATGTCACCACAGGACAGTGTTGGGAAGGACTGCAGCCCTGGAGGCTGATAAAGCCACCCCATTGGCCAGCCAGGATGAACATAGCACCAGTGGGTGACAGTAAGTCCTGCTTCCTGTTCTCTCTTGCTTTCTGCTCCCTCCTACTTCTGCTCATCCCAGCCCTCCAGTCCCCTACCAGCCAGCTGGATCTGCCTCGACCCAGACCACAAACTAAATCTGCCTCAGCAAAGCAGCCACACCATGCGGATGGTCCGGTTGGTACCGTCAGGGCTGCTGACACCGACTCGCCTGCAGGACTTAGCAGAAGTTCAGAGGTCCAAGGAACACCGGCTAGAACTGAAAGTCCCACTTTCACAAGAGCTGTAGACGTGAAGATATCGGGGCCGAGGAATGGTGACAAGCTGGAGTTGAAGGACATTTTCATCGCAGTGAAGACCACCAGGAAGTACCACAGGTCCAGACTGGAGCTGCTGATTCAAACCTGGGTGTCTCAAGCCAAGGAACAGGTGAGTGCTGATGCATGTCTGACAGGTATCTTCTCATGCTGACTGAAACTGCAAATCCTACGCTAAATACATTAAAAGCGATAATTTGAATCATTTGAAAGGTATCATTATATCCAGATCTTTTATTTCATTCTCATTAATACTGCAATGAAAATCTACATATTGGTGCACCTGCTAATGATCCAGAGGTCTTCTATCAGTTGAAGTTCTTTATAATTGAAGTACTACATCAGATGTGTGTATGTTAATACTTGATTAAAATTATACTTGAGTTCAACCTTACACTCTATCAGACACTGTGCAGTCCTTTTTAGAATTTAATTTAAAACAGAAAAGCTATTCTCAACTATTCAGACTGCTTCTAAAATTACACAACAGTGTTTTATTATGGTTTTATTAAGAATATATATATATATATATATATATATATATATATGCTCACCAGATACAGTCTGTCTGGTTAGGAAGGAGACCGGATGTGGTGAGGGTTGAATCATACAGGGTGGTATTCTGTGGAAGCTTGAATTGTGTTAAAAACTACAGTTTCATTGTATTTTTTTCATTAAATAATGTAAATGTATTTTTAGCGTGATATTAAACGCAGCGGAACAAAGTTCCTAGGTTCGTTTCCACACGGACGCTGTATTGACTGATGTACTGTGGAGCTGCATGAGTACATTGAAGTAAATACACGAGCAGCATCACTGCATCACTGATGTTGTCTTTTGAAAGAGTCTTTAAAGATCTGCCTCCCATTCTAATCTTAGAAATCCTAGTAACTACCAGTACACCTGCAGTCTGAGAACAAATTGCTCTGTTTTGCCCCATTTCCACTAGTGCTGGTACGGTACAGTATGGAACGGGTAGGTTGTGTTTCCATTACCATCTTAACAAAAGCTCCAGCAAAAAGCATCTCTCTTCTGTTGTTGAAGATTTAATTTTTGGAAAACAGATTTTTTTACCAATGTACTACTTAGACTTCCATAGCTCAGAGTGATGTTAATCTAGCCATCTTGTTTTACAAGGATACTTTGCAGCTTGTTTTTTGTTGGACATTAAATTCAGCTCCAGAACAGGGTGATTGCAATAACAGCAGGTTTAAGAAAATATTTGTTATCACTTGCAATTTATTCTTACAAAAAATAATCAGGTAGGAAAAAATGTATTAAAATCTGAAATCAGATTTGGTATTAAAAAAAATCAGAGATGTAATTTTTAAGCAATATCGCCCAGCCCTACCTCTAAGTGTTTCTGTAAATATTCACCCTCTATTCTGAACCTTTAATCCTGTAAAATAAGAGGTTTGGCCCTTGTTTAATAATGTTAATCAGGGGGATCATATTTTAACACAAAGTACAAAGAAGAAATACTGAATTAAAAAATCTAAAATCAAAGTACTGTTCTGCAAATTAAAATTGTGTTTTTGGTTTCATTTATTGGAATACAAAACCTAAAACAAACCTAAAGCTATTTAAAAATGTATCAGCCATTATATCGGCTATCTGCCTTTGCTGCTGTTTTATATCGTATTGGACCCAAAAATCCACATTGGTCAGGCCCTACAGAACACAGCTGACCTCTCGCTCTCAACCAGGGCTGGGCGATACGGCCAAAGATTTTTATCACGATACAATATACTTCACAATATAGCAATTCTTCTGTTCATTTATTTCATGAAATGTCTATAAAAATGTATAAGGTGGAAATACAGTTTTAAATGATAGATGAGAATAACCCCACCCAGACTCATCATGTACTGATCTCCTTCCATCTGTAGGAGCTATGGATATCAGTGATGTTTTAGGGGAGCGGCTCAGCTCTACACTCTGCCTTTGAATTAAAGTTATTATTTAAAAACCATCCAAATTTTACCATGATACCTGCTGTAAACACTCTGGTTTTATTTGGTTCACTATCAGCGTGTCTCCTATGTAAAAGAAAGGTAAATGTTAAACAGATGGATCACGTTGGGTTTAGGCTCTGGTTCCTGGATAGTAGGATTAGGAAAATAGTCAAGTTATGGTTATCGATGCCGTTTGGATATAAGAAGACCGACGCAGATCAGACATCAGTTGATTGTAAAGTTTATAAACCAACGGACTCCAACCCTACACATTTATTTTATTAGAACCATGACAAGGAATACAGAGAGAGTCAATGAGCAGAAGCAGCGTGGAGTCGTGGTGTAGCTCTGATAAACTCCAGATACAGACGCTGTAGCACACCACTGATGTGTTGCTATGAACAAAAGAAAAGCCTGCTGGTGTGCCAGGCCTATAAAGCTCTGGGGGAAACCCTTGCTGAGTGTGAAGATTCATCATTGATATGAACAAACTGGAATCTGTTGGACAGATATGATCTAAACCAGCCTAGTGATGTTCCCTTTATCCCTACAACATGTTTGAGCCTATCTTAGAGAATATTATGATCGACTGTGTCAAAAGCAGCTCTGAGATCTAACAAGACCAGAACAGTCACAAATCCATTATCTGAGGACATTAGAATATTATTAGTAACTTTTACCTAAGTATTTCTTCGTACTAGCATGCTAGTAGTTCCCATTCAGGGGAATTACTGGGCTGGTTACAAAATGCTTTTTTTCTTACTTATCTAACCCCGGGGTGGAAGGCCCCTTTAATACCTGTTCTGCATACAGTAAACCATTATTATAACTAATACTTCTACAGTCACTGAAGGAAGAAACTTTTCCTCTGTGTGTGGATATCAGGACACTTTTTGTAAGGCACACACACAGTGAGACCTTTTTGGTTCTTGTCTTTACACCTAAAGTTGTGTTTAAGCAGCACTGCTTGTGTACTTTTACATAGTTGTGTAGTTCAGCCAAACTAAATGATGGGATTGTACACTGAAGGGTTTCAGATGCTAAGAAACTCAAGAATGCAGATTATAAATAAACTGAATATGATTGTGTTTAAGATGGTCATTATGATTTACTGTGATTATTCCATTAACAGTCAGCAAATTCCAGCAGATGATCTCCTCATTAACCTCAACCCCTCCCTGAGTCCTCATAGCAGACGCACTAACAGCGCCTCATTGTGTTTCAGACCTACATATTCACTGATGGGGAGGACAAAGAGCTGCAGATGAAAACAAGTAAGAAGCTGTAATTTCCTCACTGAGCACAAGTCAAGTGGTAAGAGTGTGTCTGTCCTCCTTACCCTGCTTTGTCCTGGGATGTCTCTGTCTCAGGAACCAACATCATCAACACCAACTGCTCAGCAGCTCACAACCGACAGGCTCTGTGCTGCAAGATGTCTGTGGAGTACGATAAGTTCATCGAGTCCCAGAAGAAGTGAGTATGATGTTCCTGAACAAAGTCACCATATCAGATGGAAAACTCTGGAATTAGTGCTTCCAAGGTCTGGACAAAATATGGAAATATTATTTTTTCAAGACTTTCCAGAAAGTAAAATCCATAAAATGTCCTTCCTTTCCTTCTTTCTTGCTTTCTTCCCAGCATGCAATGCATGAAATAGATTAATAGGTTCCCATTCTGTGGGTGCTCCAGGGCTCCAGCACCCACTGATCATACTGAGGGTGGTGGTTGGACGAGGTTAGGCAGGCGTCCTTTCTGGTGGCAGCTTGCAAACAATATCTAAAGAGATGATACTGGAACTGAGAGCCAGGAACCCAGAGAGATACTTTTCTGCTGGTAGGCTGCATGGTGACGCAGTGGGTAGCACTGTTGCCTCGCAGCAACAAGGTCCTGGGTTCGAATCCCGGCCTACGGCCTTTCTGCATGGAGTTAGCATATTCTCCCTGTGCGTGTATGGGGTCCCTCCTGGTACTTCAGCTTCCTCCCACAGTCCAGAAACATAACATAAATGTGTTTGTACATGGTTGTGTGTCCTGTGTCTCCGTGTTGCCCTGCGATGGACTGGCCTCTTCAGATGATGGATGGATGGAATCGAGACAACATCTTAAACCAGGAACTGTGGACAGTGTTTTGTTTTTGCCCTGCTGTCTACCCGTCAAATAAATGAAATTAAATGAATCGCTTTCAAAAACATATTGCATTGATGGAAATGTTTCAAACTGTGGTTGACTGTATTTACAGCATGAGCAGGTAAACTGCAGCTCTGCCCACTGATTGCAGAGATCAGCTGTAGGAGCGCTGCAGAAGCAAAAGTGTTCTATAACAGAAGATGCCTTGCTCATTCATATCCACAGCAGGATATAATCTATGTCGGCGTGTGGGTCTTAATCAACGACTGCGGTCGGTTGGAGGATTCTTTGTCGAGCTGATGGTGTGTGTGTGTGTGTGTGTTGTAGGTGGTTCTGCCATGTGGATGATGACAACTACGTGATCCTGCCTAGTCTGCTGCGGCTGCTCTCCTCATATCACCACAGTCAGGATATCTACCTTGGCCGGCCCAGCCTGGATCACCCTATAGAGGCTGCAGAGAGGGTTAGGAATGATGGAACGGTTGGTCTGCTTCTGCCTTCCTCAGAGATCCCTGTTCCTCTCACTGCATGATATCTAAACCTGCTACAGGTTAACACATGATGGTTTGTGATCTGGCCACGTGTGCGGATCAGTGCTGCCTTACATGTAGAAGCACGGTGTTTGTTGAAAACAGCTGCTCTGGGTGGCATTTCATTGGTTCTGATGTCAGGGCTCAGCATCATGGCACACCCACATGTAGGTTCTAATCAAACAGCAGTACAGTGTGTACTTAAATGCTCCCATACCACCACAGATGGGCATTCTAAACTCATAAGACCTGTTGATGGCCATTTCCTCTGTTAAATATTAGCCTATTAAAAATCAAGGATGTAAATCTAGGTATTCACATTATGTCTGGTGGATATTAACCACGTTATACGAACAGCTTCAAAATTCTAAAATAAGGAGAAGTCAACCAAGCTGTTTATCAGCTGATTAAAAGTTTAAAGAGAAAGTTCGGGGTTTTTTTTCAACCTGGACCATATTTTTAGCATTTATTAGGTTCATTTACTCACCCAGATAAGTTTGGAGCCACTTGGAGTCCTCCAAGAGAAGTTTAGGTCCAGTTGTGATCAGCATATATCCATATAATTGGAGTCAATCAGGGCAGACAATTTGCCATCCGTAATAAGGTATTATCTGCTGCAAAACTCCATCATTTAACCAGGTTTTGTTATGAATAGTTAGTGATATTCCCCTGTGAGTTGGGAACGTCTCTGAGATGCCAAGGTATTAGCTTCTGGGTGGTGTACAGGCTTTTAATCCAGCCAAATCCAGTTTACACTAAAATGGGATTTCATTGACAATGTTATCAAGCCCATCCAGGTATTCATGTTGCTTGTGCACATTTATGTGTCACATTTGTTTCTTTTGCTGAACTTAATTTGCTTTAATACAACATTCTGACCAGCTGGCTTCTTTAGCAGTGACTTCTCTGTTCTTCTTACCTTTTACCATTTCTTCTCTTACGCAGTTTGTTTCTTTAGACTTTGAGTCTTGTAACAGTTGCTTGATTTGCTTTCTTCATTTCAGTTTTCGGTGAAGTTCTGGTTTGCCACCGGGGGAGCAGGGTTCTGCATTAGTCGAGGTCTGGCTCTGAAAATGAGCCCATGGGCAAGGTGAGTCATCAGATTTCCTGCTCAAAGTTTGTCTCACATTTCCTATCTAAACTGGAATGACAATCAGCTTCAATTAGCTCTATTACCTCTAAATTTTCCCAATTTAAAATTTCAGTACTAAAATATTCCATTTCCACTTGCATTTCTATACTACAATATAGAGCTCTGGTAGGAGTTTTACTGTTATGCTTAGCAAACAGAGCCATCAAAGGGACTATATCATGCTAGTTTATAGCTTTCAACATCTGTTATAGGCATATATATGATAAAATGTCACAGTTGGTGTTATGTATTATTAATTTGTCCTGAAACATAACATATACTGTAGTTATTCTTCGACCATGAACTAAGATGGACAAATCATCACCATGTCTCCCCCCCCCCCCCCAACCGTAGCCTTGACTGCAGAAAAACAGTGGGCAAAAATGTTATAAGCCACATTATAGCAATATTTCAGTAACTTAAATGGTTCAGACCTTTGCTTTATTTTTTGTGTTAAAACCGGATCATTAAAGCTGATTTCAGCAGCTAAAGCTACCAGCTTCTTAACCATAGCCGGAGCGCACAGCAAAGCGTAGACTGGGCCCGTATCAGAGCGTAGACTGGGCCCGTATCAGAGCGTAGACTGGGCCCGTATCAGAGCGTAGACGGAGCGTGTATCAGAGCATAGACTGAGCCCGTAGACGGAGTCCGTATCAGAGCGTAGACGGAGCCCGTATCAGAGCGTAGACGGAGCCCGTATCAGAGCGTAGACGGAGTCCGTATCATAGCGTAGACGGAGTCCGTATCATAGCGTAGACGGAGCGTGTATCAGAGCGTAGACTGAGCCCGTAGACGGAGTCCGTATCAGAGCGTAGACTGAGCCCGTAGACTGAGCCTGTATCAGAGCGTAGACGGAGCCCGTATCAGAGCGTAGACGGAGCCCGTAGCAGAGCGTAGACGGAGCCCGTAGCAGAGCGTAGACGAAGCCCGTAGCAGAGCGTAGACGGAGCCCGTATCAGAGCGTAGACGGAGCCCGTAGCAGAGCGTAGACGAAGCCCGTAGCAGAGCGTAGACGGAGCCCGTATCAAAGCGTAGACGGAGCCCGTATCAGAGCGTAGACTGAGCCCGTATCAGAGCGTAGACGGAGCGTGTATCAGAGCGTAGACTGAGCCCGTAGACGGAGTCCGTATCAGAGCGTAGACTGAGCCC
This sequence comes from Apricaphanius iberus, assembly GCA_028564705.1. Taxonomy (NCBI): domain Eukaryota; kingdom Metazoa; phylum Chordata; class Actinopteri; order Cyprinodontiformes; family Aphaniidae; genus Apricaphanius; species Apricaphanius iberus. Next base: position 3,559,652 of record JAPXFQ010000483.1, on the reverse strand, counting down.
GTAGACTGAGCCTGTATCAGAGCGTAGACGGAGCCCGTATCAGAGCGTAGACGGAGCCCGTAGCAGAGCGTAGACGGAGCCCGTAGCAGAGCGTAGACGAAGCCCGTAGCAGAGCGTAGACGGAGCCCGTAGCAGAGCGTAGACGGAGCCCGTAGCAGAGCGTAGACGAAGCCCGTAGCAGAGCGTAGACGGAGCCCGTATCAGAGCGTAGACTGAGCCCGTATCAGAGCGTAGACGGAGCCCATAGCAGAGCGTAGACGGAGCCCGTAGCAGAGCGTAGACGGAGCCCGTATCAAAGCGTAGACGGAGCCCGTAGCAGAGCGTAGACGGAGCCTATAGCAGAGCGTAGACGGAGCCCGTAGCAGAGCGTAGACGGAGCCCGTAGCAGAGCGTAGAGTCCATTAACAGATGTTTCCAGCCCCGTTTGTATTTTTAAAACGTTCTTGCTTCTGAGAATTTTTTTGAGAACAGGGTGGATATTATAAAAGCCGTGGGTATCGTTGGTATTTGTTTACCGATCAATAAAGTAACCTCACAATGCTGTTATAGGGTCACAGAAGCAGCTTCATAAATGGCTAACACAGATTAGCATTAGCATGTAGCTAGAGTTTACTTCCTGCTCTGGCCAGTCCATCAGGCTTATTTATGATGGGAGTTATCCAGCTTCAAGTTACTCTCTCTGACAGTCCGCTTTGGTTCTGGCCAAGGTTCTGTGAATTAGCAGTCACATATAAAGCTGTTGTAGTTGGTTTAATGTGGGAGTCCCAGAGAAATTGAATCCATTTCTGCTGCATCTTTAAGAATGGTGAATAAGGTCCTGTAATCCTTGCAGCATATGGACATTTTCCCCGAAACATTTTAGAAAGTAAAATACTTCAAAAACACAAAGCTGTGAGAAAGGGGGCGTATGTGTTTGTTCTGCAGGGGCGGCGCAGACACAAAGTGATGTAAAATACGTCATTATGTGAACACAGTCGTTTTCTAGGAGAGGGGGGTGCAGCCAAGAAATGTGTGAATCAAACCAAAAACTAATCTGGTGGAGTCTTTTATAAGAACATTGCATTAGAACATGGTTGAACGCTTCAAGAAAAGTTGATTTAGCATGAAACTGAAGAAAGGTCTAGGATGTTCACTGAAAGACTTCAGAAAATGTAATAAAAAATATAGAGATACAAAAGTGAAGGACTTACATGTGTGGGCATTGTTTTTGACAAATGCATTTCATATTTAAAGGCTAAATTATGAGTTTGCCAGACGAGCTACTAACTTGTAGTTTCAGATGAAGCCCTTCTCTAACACACATGTAGCAAATGAACAACTCATTCACAAGGCTCTGCAGAGAACCTAACCACTGCTGAAGGGGAAATGAGCCTTTTAATAGTGGACTTAAAGCTTCAGTGCATTCCTAAACTGTTGAACAACTGTCTCTGCCTAAATGTCTGCACATCCAGTAGGATGCAGTAGCTCGGTCACACAGAACTACACTCATTTGGAGATGTGTGGAGCTGAAACAACAGTGTTCCTGGAATCTGGTTGAACTTCTTGTGATTTCAGTTTGGGGAATTTTATCAGCACAGCAGAAAAGATCCGCCTTCCGGATGACTGCACCATAGGCTACATCATTGAGGCGCTGCTGGAGGTGACTCTGACACACACACACCTGTTCCACTCTCACCTGGAGAATCTGCAGAAGCTGCCTGTTTCCACCGTGCTTGATCAGGTGAGCTAGCATTCACTTTTTCATTTTTATACCCTTATAAAGTACAGTTGCACAACACATCTAGCAACTTAGTCAATCAGATGACAGGAACTTGTATGTAAGAAAATCCAGAATATCCAATAGGCATTGTGGGCTCAGGGGTCCAACTGACCATTGAGCAAGAAAAAAGAGTTTTATGTGCAGATTTCCAACGCTGACCTATACGAAGCACTCTGGTATTTGTTTAAGCTCAGAGATTCAATAATTGCTCTGGTGGAAACCATAGTAACCTGCCTGGCCCCTACCACTCTGCTTTTGAATGAGACGGTTCCTCGACTGTGGGGATGGTAGTAAACTATTAAAAATGAGTGAGAAGAAGAGAAGTGGTTGGTTTAAATGGAAGCCAAACGAGAACAGGAGGATGGGGAGTTGACACTTTCTTTGTCAAACGGATGAAAGAAAGAAAATGATGAAGATGTTAATGTTGAGCTAAGCTGAAGCTAGCTACAGCAGCAGCTGTACTTACTAATGGATTTACCATGTGATGTTGGAGGCTGGTGGAAAAAGGCTTGCAGTCCTTTCATTCAGGCTGAGCCAAGCTTTAACTGATGATGGAGAGCAGAGGTCACACTAGGATTTGTTGTTGGTCAATTCAGCTGACAGGGTTAAAAAAAAAAAACGGTTCATAAATCTGTTTTCTTTACCTGTCAATTTTTAAACTAATGACATTCAGTAGTACTATAATAATAACATTTTATATCTATATGTGAAACATATAAAAGTTGGATCGGTGCACCCCTAAAAAAAACACAATTTTCTATTGTTTTTACTTTCGTAAAATCCATCTATCCATCAATTTTCTTCACTCGCTTATAGGGATGGGTACCGATATCTCTGACAAAAACGGTAGTAACCAGACCGAAAAGCAGCGCATATTTCAGTCTGGAGATGTAAAACACTATGAATTCTGGGCCATAAGCATCAGCCAAGAGCGATTTCCTCGATCTCCAGAAAAGGCTAACAAGGCTATCTTTTTGCCAAAAACCTGCTAAAAGCTAGGGCTGCCAAAAATTAACGCTTTAACGTATGTTTACTAATTCCTGCAATTAACTCTACAGTTGTGGCCAAAAGTTTTGAGAATGACACAAATATTAATTTTCACTAAGTTTGCTGCTAAACTGCCTTTAGATCTTTGTTTCAGTTGTTTCTGTGATGTACTGAAATATAATTACAAGCACTTCATACGTTTCAAAGGTTTTTATCGACAATTACATGACATTTATACAAAGAGTCGGTATTTGCAGTGTTGGCCCTTCTTTTTCAGGACCTCTGCAATTCTACTGGGCATGCTCTCAATCAACATCTGGGCCAAATCCTGACTGATAGCAACCCATTCTTTCATAATCACTTCTTGGAGTTTGTCAGAATTAGTGGGTGCCTAGTGCCTAGGCCCGCCCACTTTCTGAATCCAGCAACTGATTATACTATTGATAAGCCAGCGCTGGGAACTGAGGGAGGGATAGCTAAATAGTGTTAGTGATGGATAGGCTGGCAACTATTTTCAATTCAATTCACTTTTATTTATAAAGCACAAATTCACAACAAATGTCATCTCAAGTCACTTAACAACAAATGTCGTTTCAATACAATTATACAAACATTCCAATCAGTTAAAAGTTTTCAATGTAAGGAATCCCAGCAGATTGTGTTGAGTGCTCAGTGACTTTGAGCATCATTTGGACCGATGTTCTCCATCCAGCAGGGGACACTATAGTTGAGCAGGGTACCAGACCATGTGGAACTTCTATGGGGAGAAAATACTGAGAGAAAACTGGGTTAACAATCACAATAACAGCAGAAAAAATATATCTGGAGAGAAGTAGGAGAGAAAAGTAGCAGAGTGAGGAAAAGTGGTCAGTCTGTCCTCCAACAGTCTAAGCCTATAGCAGCATAACTACAAAAATAACTCAGGATAACCTAAGCCACTCTAACTATAAGCTTTATCAAAAAGGAAGGTTTTAAGCCTAGTCTTAAAAACAGACAGAGTATCTGCCTGATGGACTAAAACTGGGAGCTGGTTCCACAGGAGAGGAGCCTGATAACTAAAAGATCTGCCTCCTATTCTACTTTTAGAGATCCTAGGAACTACCAGTAGACCTGCATTCTGACAACAAAGTGCGCTGTTAGGAACATATGGAACAATCAGATCTCTGATGTACGATGGAGCTGATTATTAAGGGCTTTATACGTCAGGAGGAGGATCTTAAACTCTATTCTGGATTTAACAGGGAGCCAATGGAGAGAAGCCAAAACAGGAGAAATGTGATCTCTCTTTTTAATATTCATCAGAACTCTTGCTGCAGCATTTTGGATCAACTGAAGGCTTTTAATTGCATTTAGTGGACTTCCTGATAATAAGGAATTACAGTAGTCCAGCCTTGAAGTAACAAATGTATGGACTAGTTTCTCTGCATCACTCCTGGACAGGATGTTTCTAATTTTAGCAATATTCCAGAGGTGAAAGAAAGAAATCATAGAAACCTGTTAAATATGAGATTTAAATGTCATGTCAAATATTACATAGAAGTTCTTTCCATTATTACCAGAGGCCAAATTAATGCCATCCAGATGAAGTGATTGATTTAGCAGTTTCCTTTTTAAAGGTTCTGGTCCAAAAACAACAATTTCTGTCTTGTCTGAATTTAAAAGTAGAAAATTCAGAGTCATCCAGGTTTTTATGTCTTTTAGACATGCTTGTAATCTACCTAACTGATTGGTTTCATCAGGTTTTATGGATAAATATAATTGTGTATTCTCAGCATAACTGTGGAGATTTATTCCATGTTGTCTAATTATTTTACCAATTGGAAGCATATATAGTAAAGAGAATTGATCCAAGCACAGAACCCTGTGGTACTCTACCAGGAACCCTTGAGTGTGAAGATGATTTATCATTGACATGAACAAACTGGAATCTGCAAAGGACGATTCGGCACCAACAGGGTGTTCCTAATAAATTGGCCAGCAAACATCTTTTTCTAATAATGTATTATTTCTTTGCATGTGTTCTTTCAAAAAGGTAACTCTGAGTTACGGAGGCTTTGAGAACAGAAGAAATGTGGTCAGCGTTGTAGGAGGCTTTTCATTGGCTGAAGACCCCACAAGGTACGTATGAAGCCTATTCTGGATGGTTGACTTTCTGAAGCTGCAGTTATATCCTCAGCTGTTAGGGGGCAGTGGTCTGCTGAGCACTAGCAGAATCAATGAACACGCTTCATAACCAGTCCTGGAAGTGAGGACGGGAAACCTTGATTGCCTTAACATCTCTGGTTGACGACAGTTTAGCTTGTTAACACACATCCACTTAAGGAGCAATGGTTTTACTGGAAGTGCAGCTAATAGAATATTAAGAATATTCTAAAACACGTGAAAAGAAATACAGGGGCTGTTTTGTTGTTCCTGGGGCCTATTGCACAACAGTGGGATGAAGACATCCATGATGAATGACTGAGCCGAGCTCATTGAATCCGAAACAAGAGCAAACAGGCTAATCGGTGCACAAAGACCAAGCCAGGATGAGCAGATATGGATTCATCAAGTCAGGTGGAACCTATCCTGGATAGGTGGCCACTCACCACTCCCTCAGCTAGACTCCTCCACCAATCAGATTCACGATGCTACTTCACCCTGTCAGAGGCAGAAATCCTCCTTAAGGCTTAGGATCAGGTGAAAGACAAATAAGAAGAAAGACACCACAACAGTGATTTGTAAGATGTGCACAGTTAAACAATCACAGCTAAACATCAATATTACAATCCATACAGTTCATTCACATCTTTAAAAACACAGTTGTATTCTGATTATTAATGATTTAAAGTTTTAGTTGAACTAAACTGCAGAAATAAGTAAAATAGTGTAAATGTAACTCCATCAATATGGATTTTTGGGGTCTGATACAGATATAAAACAGTGACATAGGCCGATAGGCGATATAATGGCCGATAAATTCCAATCAAAAAAAGGTGCCTTCAGCTTAAAACCTGCCTTCTCTGCCCATTTAGATGCTCACATATTTCTTAGAAAAGAATTGAAACAGTTCATAACCAGCACTGTTGCTGCGTTTGTCTATCTGCAGTTAAATCCTGACCATTGAGTGCATAGACCCGACAGACAGCAGCGCTGAAACTATTTATTTATATCCCCATCGTGAGCCGGTGATGGTAATAAATTAGACAGTTCCTATGTATGAAAAACCCAGTTAAATTAAACAGCACACAGCGACCAACTTCTATGTCTTCTCATTTAAGAACTGGGCTCTGCTCTCCTTGTTCCAAACATTGTAGCGCTCTTCCTGTTTTTTTTCATCTCAAGCGTAGCAAAATGTTGAGTTATGGTTTATGACAGTAGATTTAAAATGGTGACAAAGTTGCTATTAAGGATTTACTGCGATCACTCATACTTCACGGAACCAACACGGATACTTTTAATATTTATGATAACCTGCGGAATCGTTAAAGTTCGGACTCTGAAAGCTGCTGCTACGGCATTTTTTTAAGGCAAAGAAACATTTGATACATTATTTAATCAAACGCATATGTTAAGATATGAACTTACATTTATGTCATTTATTTGTACAAATCTAAGTTTTAGCAAAACCTTTTACAGGCTGACTTTATAGCACAAAGGCCGAGGCAAACACTAAAAGCCCCCGTGTGTAAGAATTACTCCACCTAGTGGTGCGCTCAGTGAATGCAAGCAACTGGACAGTGTTCTCTGGCTTCTTGGCGTTATAACACGTCATTACTACTACGGAAGCCACGGAATAAATTTACCATGTTAAACGTAAGATAAAGTATTCGCTGGACTAACCTGTCCTGTGTCAAATATAACGCTAACATAAACTTCATTGTTTCATGTAATTACCTTACCAGCAGAAAGCCCACAACCTCCACGTCCGTCTTTAAGTTCATGTCCCTCATGACTATTCTCCATCTGGTAAACGCTCCACCGATGTAGATTCTTGTTTTCTCCCGGTTATTTCTTTTTCTTTTCTGAGGTATGCTTTCCTCCCTCTCACGGGGCAAAGAGTACGGATGGTCCTCCATTGAAATGGAGAACTATGATCCACGGACCTCTATGCTCATTGCTCGTTTCTTGTTTCTTCTCTTTACCTCCCCCCTCCCCCGATGTCACTGGCTAAAACGTGTAAAGCAAACAAATTTAACCCCTTTGGGCTAACGTATTCAAAGATGGCGATGAAATATGGCAGCCTCAGGTGGGGGCGCTGCACCCTCTGTATCTAAACAACGTATTCTAAGACACGGGAACGCTTTCATGATAATGCGATTGTTGTTAGACCTCGGTAAAATACGTATTTATGAAAGCAGTACTTGATTGTTATTAATAAAAATCCATATTTGTTACACACTGGACCTTTAAGCTTATGAAGGAAGGGGGGGGGGACACATTTTAGTCATTTCTTATTTTACAGTTCAACTCACCACTGAAAATAAATAGTGCCTATGCTCAGGACTTTGTTTTTACTCACCTCTGCTTCTTTTTTCTTTAAAAAAACGTAACGTAAAAGTCTGAGCTGCTGTGTGTGTTAAGCTCCACTCCTGTCTAAGACGTGATATGATCAATCTGACGCCACCTGCTGGATAAGTAGCTCAATTGAATAATTTGCCCCCCCACCCCCCCTAAAAAAGTAAAAAAAATTATGAGCAATTTTTTTTTACCGATAGCCGATATTATCCATGACCCCCATATCGGCCGATAATATCGGTCGGGCCTACTTGTATAATCGGAGGGTTGCCGGTTCGAGCCCCGGATCCATCTGTCTCAATCGTTGTGTCCTTGGGCAAGGCACTTCACCAACTGGTGTTGGCCAGAGGGGCCATGATATGATATGATATGATTTGATAGCCTGGCTTCTGTCAGTCTGCCCCAGGACAGCTGTGGCTACAAATGTAGCTCGCTTTATCCAGTGTGTGAATGTGATAATGAACTAATACTAGTATTTGAGTGTAGTTTGATGCATTATTATCATTTGGCCTCTTATATTTCTACACATGCTTGTAAAGGGGTTACTGCAGTCATTCATTAGTCTATTGATTAGATGAGGATGGATTTGTTCTGTATTTATTTCAGTGTGCAGACATGTATTATATTCAGACCTTTGAATATGTATTTATCAGAGGCCCTAAAAATGTTACTCACGTAAGAGTAGCACTACTTCAACATATTTCATATCAAATATAAGAACAGAGTACAGCATAGCAAAACTAGTCTAAAAGTAAAATTCCCTAAAGTTACTCAAATAAATGTCTCTGAGTAAAAGTAAGTAGTTATTACTAGGGATGTTCGATATTGGCTTTTCTACCGATATCCAATATACCGATATAGCCTAACTCATAAGTTCCGATACCAATATAAACCGATACCGATATGTGGGGACTAGAGGGGGACAATGTTTCAGGATTCCCACAGGTAAAAAAACCACACAAAAAACTACTAAACCCTTTTAGGTAACCACAATGAAATATCATGCATACTTGAGCTTTAAAAATTTATAAAATGTAATAAGTACTAGAATTTTAGTTAGGCAATTGAAAAAGGTGCCATTTTTATTTTGTCTTCAAAAGTAGCTGGAACATTTTCTCACACAGAGAATGCTGACAAAGGCCCACCACTAAGGACAAATTTCTAATTTTAGAAAAATGTAAACATTATTATACTTCTATAGCAGTGACGTAAAGTGGAAACAACTGAAACAAGAATAAAAAATAAAAAACAGCAAACATTTAAGCAGGGCCAATAATTAACCTACCTTTGCATATATTGAAAGTTGTCTCAAACAAATAATATCTCAAAAAATAAACCTTAAATCGGTCATATTTTACATTCTGAGAGAGAAAAGAAGTAGCTGAAGAGTTTGATAAATAATATGTGTATGGTGTGAAAAACTCATCTTATTAAAAAAATAAACACCGATACCGATTATTTCCGATATTACATTTTAATGCCAATATCGGCCGATAATGACTTTAGGCCGATAATATCGGATATCCCTTGTTATTACCCACCTCTGGTAATTCTTCTTGTTTTTATACATGCTTGATTCTGTGGTTTCTATTCTGATGAGTCACTGACTTTTTAAAGCAGCTGATGGTTTACCTGTGTAGTTTCATCCTTATTCAATAAAGGTACATATTAATATTCTATATGTTTTCTATGCGGCGGAATATTAGGGCCACACTGACGAAGAAAGAAAACAACCTACACTTTTGAGACGGGTTCTTTTTGTGGAAAATCTAACCATGTGTCGTGGGCGTGGAATAATGATTGGTTTTAGTTTTTGGTGAAGGGAGGAAATTAAATAAATCCTGGAAATTAGCCTGGTCTAGAGCAGGCTAGCTGCAGGGAATAAATCGCCATGGTAACGTATACCATAACATGACTTTCTGACCCCTTCTGATCCCATCTTCATACAGCTAGATCATGGATAACCCAGATATCCTGGTTTAATCCCCTATCATATCTTGGTGCAATAAGCCCTGGTGTTCATAAATCACCAAAAAACATATTAGATGACCTGGACTTGTAACATAAATATAAAGAAAAATTCCCTCTGACAACTAATGAGCCTAATCATATTAACTGATAGCCATAATAATATACTGGTCATTTATGTGCACACACTTGAGCTCTGTGGTGGTGCTGGCATGTCGGCTGCGTATAAAAAAAAAAATCTGAATATCTCATTTAGATACCAGTTTTATTATTAATTGATATCTAGGTATCGATTATTTTGACAACCCTAATGCTGAGTACAGGTAAAACGTTTGCTCTCTGTGTGTCTCCTCTCACCCTGCAGGTTTAAGACGGTGCACTGCCTTCTGTATCCAGACACTGAGTGGTGTCCAAAGTTCAAATCTGGGCCGAAAACCTGATGACTGTATTAATATGCTGCAGTTTGTATTAGGCAGTGTGAACCTGGAAGTGGCTCAGTCCAAATATAGTAGCAAGGATTTGATTTATCAAGAATACTTGTGGCTCCTCCTGATGTCTGTGAGGAGACGATCGAGCTGCTACGTCCATTCATTCATTAATCTGGGGTGGAGTTGGAGAGGCAGCAGGCGGAGCAGAGGCCCACATTCTCTCCTTCCAGCTCCATGGAGCAACTCCTACAGGGGGAACCAAAAGGTTCCCAGGCCAGCTGAGAAAACTAGTCCCACCAGCAGGTACTGGTTCAAGGTTTTCTTCTGAAACTTTTCTACTTGTTCTGCCTTCACAGTTTACATCATCATCATCAGACAAAACTGAGATTATATTTTCTTGGTCACAGATTTTTTTTTATTTTTTGAAGAAGAAAAAAAATCAGTTGGTGAGAAATGCAGAAATGATGAGTCATTTAGTACCACTTGTGAAAAGTTTTAAAAAAGCCAGAACTGGCAGGAATATAAAGTTGTGTGTAAAATAAATGTGGTGGTGTTGACAGAATTTGTAATATTCATTACTTTACCTGCATCACCATCAGTGGTGTCCTGGACAAGCCCCGCCCCCTCCTGATTCATAAAAAGCAAAAATATAGGGTGCAACTGTATTCATACACATAACACATCATCAGGTAATATGTGGTGATGTGTCAGCTGTCACACCAACCTACACACACACACACACACACACACAGGTTTTCAGATTAGCTGAAACTCCATTTGATGTGAAAAGCCTTTCAGTATTTTGATTTCCTTTTATTCAAACATGATGTTTCTGATTCTGTCCATGTGTTCTAAAGCTTTATTAAAATGAAGGAGATGTTTATGGTACTTGTACTTAGAGATTGTATCTCCCATGTTAACTGAGCTACGAGACAAATGCTTTTATATTCTCAGCCAAATATTGTTTCTGTGTGTATTTCTGCTTTTGTACTCCTCTCATTGTTATCAGCTTTATCTACAGTGTTGATGTAAAAATGAATGAACTTTGTTTTATGTTTTGTGACCCAGTTAGTTGAGTTAGTGGACCAGATGCTCTCAGCCCCCACCGTTCTCATTAACACGTTTATTAGTCAGTGACTGCTTGATTTCATTTTTGCTTTTATGTAGTAGTGTTCTGTTATTAGTTCTGATCTTACCTGTAGTTTTGGTATCTTCTGTTGAATACTATGGAGATCGGTTATGCAGCCAATGGTTAGTGAGAGAAACAAAAGCAGATTTTCTCCATCTTTAAAGGAGACATTATGCAAATTTCACTTTTTATCATCCTTTTGCAAAGAGCTGGATATTGATTCAAATTTCAACAATCAATTCAGATTCTCAAGAGTAATAATCAGTTACACGATATGATCCAGTCTGTTTCAATTCAATATTGATATGGATCAGTGGTATTAAAAACCATTTTGTGAGCAGTTACCTTAATTATGTCTATAATTCAATGATGCAACACGTGGTGAGTAACAGTTCAGGGGAAGCTGTATAAACTCAGACCTAAGGCTAAAAGTTGCTCTCTGGACTTTTCATTCCTATATTAGTGGTGGGTGGGCGTGGTCTCCAGCTGCTCATTAGCATTAAAGTGACGGAGTCCAATTTCAGAGAGCCCTCTGTAATGGTCAAGAATGGCGCTGGTGAAATCACTAATCTAAAAGCCTGTTAATCAGCCATTAATTGGAATAAGTGGGCTCAAACAGGGAAGCATGTAAAACATGCAGGGCTGAGAAGCCGTGCTGTAGAAGTTGTTTGGCCTTCTGTTTACTGATTCTGACATCAGAAGGTAAATCCATATCAGGCGTGTGTTAGCTTTTTCCTCTGATGCATTATAAGCCCTGTTTCATAGAGTGATGACATCATTGTTACAGCAGGAGGGCGTGGCTGAACTTCTCAGCAATGCTAGTGCTTTCTCTGTGGCATCATGAAACATCTGACCTACTGCTGCCATCCTCCTGATGAACTCCTCCTGTCTCCATCCGCTCAGCCAACAAACTGTATTTCTGCCTACAAATCAGCAGGTTTGTGTGAAGCAACAGGCTACCTCTGCACAAAAAGCCAAAAGGATGCGTCCCACTGCGGGTCAGTGGTGGACACTTCTCTGTAATCTCTGCTACTGGTGCTGTTCTGTATGCTGTGGGAGAACAAATAAAGCTTCCATCTGTCAGACTGAGTGAAGAATGGAGGAGTGTGTATGTCGGCTTACTTCTGCAAACTTTTCGCATCATCTCATTTGTAAGAATAAAGTCTACTAAAAAATGATTGATCTTTGAGTAGCGCCCTATAGGTTTGCTTTAGGGTTTTATGAATATTTTCATGAGTGATGAGCAGAGGTGGGTAGGGGATCTGAAAATTGTGTTCAATAGTAGCAGTACTTCAACACATTTTAACTCAGGTAACATTTTAAAATAAGACATTCATAACATGACTTATGAGAGTAAGAGTAAAAAGGTATTTTATATCTGATTACATTTTCTTAATATAAATTCATCTGACAGACTAAAATAAAATGTGGGTATTTTAAAGACAGAGTACAGATTCATAACATTTTTACAGATTAACATTTCAAGCAGAAGAAACACTTTTCTAAGTATGTTTATTCTTCACAATATAATGGCAATATTTGCATATCCATCTTAGAACAAGCTAAAAAGTGCCTCAGTGAAAATGTATGCCACTAAGCATATATAAATGAATATTAAGCCTGACATTTTCTCATATATTCACAGCTCCTCAGCCCCTGATGAACTTGTTTCTTACATTAACACATTTATCCACTCCAACACAGATCTGTCTCATTTTCTCACTCAGATCCATGGTTTAGTCTCGGTCTGCGTCATCTCAAAGCCAAAGGACGTCAACTGGAACGTCTGTTTGGGAAAACGACCTACCACACACAAAGAGCTCTACAATAATCATATTTTGTTTCATAAGGACTGCATTGCCTCAGCTACATCTGCATACTACTCAGGTTTAATAACTTCTACTGGAAGTTAGCTACTGAAGTGGATTCACTGTCTTGTCAGTTGTTTTCAAGTTTTACACTCCCTTCCATAATTGATCAATCTTATATTCAGAAATCTAAATGCTTGATCCTGCTCCCACAATGTTAAAGGAGAAGTTTGATTTTTTGCAACCTGGACCTTATTTTTTGCATGCATTTCATTCATTAACTCACACAGACAAGGTTGGAGTCCTTCAGGAGAAGTTTAGATCCAGTTTTGATCAGCGTATATCCATATTTTGGGGGTTAATGGTGGCATGTCCAATGCCGGCTCTAAATAAGTTTATCTGCCACCAAACTCGTTCATTTAACCAATGTGTTATGAACTGCTGGTACTATTCCCTGGGAGGTTGGAACTCTTGGATTCAAAGCTTGTAGAAACACACCTGCAGACAACAAAGAAGCACTTCCAAGATTCCCCAGCTCTTCCTGTTAAAGGGGAGATTTTCCTCTCCACTGTCGCTACATGCTTGCTCAGTATGAGGCATTGCTGAGGAATTGCTGTGGTTGAAGTCTGCATAAACAGGAAACCTCACATCAATGACTCAGCACAATCTGCTGGGATTCCCTACATTGAAAACTTTTAACTGATCGGAATGTTTGGATAATTTTACTGAAACACTTTTGTTGTAAAGTGCCTTGAGATGACATTTGTTGTGAACTGGTGCTATATGAATAAAAGTGAATTGAATTAAACTTGAACAGCCCTGCTGCAGCGCTTTTTGATGCTGCTGGTCAGCTCCAGATTTTAATTTATGCTTGCTGCATCTTAACGCCCACCGGCTGCACAGGTACCAATGACTTTGCATGTAATCCTGCTGCCTCATGCAGGATTACAGAGCGGTGTGAAAGCACCATTTCTAGCTACTTTCTCAACACGATCCGCCATAACTAACAGAGAAATCCCCCGCCTGCCTGTGACGTAGGCTAATGACGTGACCATCAAGCATGGGTTTTCATTTTGAAGCGTCTGTTTGCGTCCTGCTGCCTAGCAGCAAAGAGTAGGTCTTTTTTACAGTCTATGGTCTGAACGCCCCAATAGTTTCGGTGTTTCCCCCACAATCCGCTAATAGGCCGATATAAACGTTTTCTGATAGAGTTCAGGTCTGAGTGCGTCCATAAAGTCTGCCTCAGGTTGGATATCTGCGACCAAACAATGAAAACTTTAATTTCTGCATTCAGTCAGAGGAAATCCTGACCCATCCACTAGCAGACAGTTTGGACAGCTGTGACAGTATGGGGGGGTGTGGATGGGTAGTTCTGGTCCCATCAGTCTGTGGAGAACCTGGAACCTTTAGATGATTTCCAGCAGAGCTGCAGCTTTCTGCCTGACTGACGCTTATGGAAAAATCTGCTGAGTCAGCTCTGACCCGGAAGACAAACAGAACTTTACTCATTAACGCACAGTTAGAGTTTTAGAGCCCAGCAGAGCTACACTGTTGTCTGCCTGTTTGCAGCTGATCGCAGCCGAACCGAACGGAACCGAATCTTGCAGCATGGAGATTTCATTCGTAGGCAAACAGGCGCTGGTGACCGGAGCAGGAAAAGGTGGGAATGATCCTCGTGTGTGTGTGTGTGTGTGTGCGTGTGTGTGTGTGCGTGTGTGTGTGTGTGTGTGTGTGTGTGTGTGAGGGGCCATATAGGGAGGGTGGGACTCATCCATCAGATCAGCAGCTGCTGGGAGCCGAAACATAAACGGCACCAGCCCGTGTTGTGTTCATATCTAATCTTACATAACTCCTCCTGGAATGGAATATGCTATAAAGATTGTTTTAGAAATCCATTTGTGAGAACCATCAGTAACCGTCAGAACAGGCTGGTTCTGCATCAGGTCGCTGCTGCTGCTTCAGAAAAAAAAATAAAGTTATGTTTGGATGATGCAGTTAACTCACTGCTTTCAGAGTAAATGATTATACAGCACTGTTAAACTGAAGTGAGTTAAAGAGAATATATATGTAGTAAAATGGGCCATTTAAGGTTGGAGGGTCCCAGCAAAACCGTTGTCATAACTGTGCTTGACAAGTGACAGGTGATTTGATTGGTTTATTGTTGCTATGGTGATTGGGGGAATAATTCAAATCAAGACTGCACCAGAAAGCTGCATGGTGTGTCCGAATTCAGGGGCTGGATCCTGGCATACCAAATCTACAAAACTATAATAAGGATTATAAATCTATATAAAAAAAACATGGACATAAAAAACTATGCATGATATTTTTCTTGATGACATAAATCAGAAATAATGCTGTTAGTTTGGTATCTAAACATATATATATATAATTTTAAATGAATGTTTTAATTGGTGGCCCAATTTACCTTAACCCACATGGTTTCAGCTAAAATGTGTGTCTGTGAGGGTGTGTGTGTGTGCATATGTGCGTCCACCCTGGGGGCCATTTACGGCCCTGGGACTGATTTTGCACGGCCTTGACCACCATTTAAGATCGTAATATTCTGCAATTAGTATCACAACACAAATGATCGATGAAGACGAAGACTTTCTTTTTTTGTTGACATTAACTGAAAATGTTTCATGGCACAAAACAAATTATTCATCTTTTAACAATCATTTTGTTTGCTTTCTTTTTTATTTCATTGCATAAACAGCTAACCCAAGAGCAGATGTAGCGACAACCGAACAGCTCTAAAAATAACACATCATTTCAAAGCAACACTGACACAAAAACTGTTTTTTATCTGCTGAGAAAAAAACTGATTTTTGCTATAAAATAAGCCCCTCTGAAATATTTGAAAACATAATGATTTCTAATTAAAAGGCAAACCTTAAAAGCCCTGTGTTCTATAACCCTTTAAAAATCCCTTTTCTACAAGAATTCATACTTTGTTTTATTAAAATATTACATGATTAATTAATTTTTAAGCAGTTAAAAAACATATATTTCGACTTGATGATTTTGGCCCTTGTAGCAAAAAGTTTGGACATTTTTGTTGTACACACACACACACACACACACACACACACACACAGGTTGCAAACACACACACACACACACATAGCACTGACATCAGTTCACTAATCTATGCCGTTCCCAAATGGACTTTTGTGGGTTTGCAGCCAAAATGTGTTTGTTTTGATGCCATAAATGTTTGTTTAATGCTGTTTAAATGTTATGTGGCTGTATAAGCAATTGTGTTTTTAAAAATTGATGATAAATTACTATTTCCCTTTGCAGTTGAACTGGCTCATTTTATCTGAAACAGCCTATGCAAAAACAGTTGACACAGCTGATGTTTCAAGAACTGTAGGGCCTAAATAATTATATTTGATTACATATGGCTCCACCATGTATGTGTGTGTTACCGGTGTGTTGTGTGTCTCAGGCATCGGCAGGGCCACGGCTCTGGCTCTGGCACGCTGTGGGGCACGGGTCACTGCAGTCACACGGACACAGGCTGACCTGACCAGTTTAGTGCAGGAGGTAGGCTACCTAGCCCTACCTTCATTTAACACCAACCCCCACACTTTGTGTTAGGATGCAAACTTCCTTTTGTTCATGCCTTGCTTGGAAAGCAGATGATGTGTGTTGACCTCCCCTCAGTGTGCATCCATCATCCCACTGCGTGTTGACCTGGCAGACTGGGCTGCCACAGAGGCTGCCCTGGAAGACGTTGGCCATATCGATCTGTTGGTGAACAACGCTGCCTGTGCCACACTACAGCCGTTCCTGGAGGTTACACCTGATCAGTTTGACAAGTAAGGCCAAAATGACTCCATGGTATTCTCCTAAATGAAGATGTCATACAGGTCAAATAAGAAGGATGGAGTTATCATGTTTTACCGTTTTTTTCAGATCATTTAATGTGAACGTGAAAGCTGTGCTCCATGTGTCTCAGGTAAAACGCTCCTAAAAAATGGTTTTCACTTTTTTCTGTTGCAAATTTCCATTTAGATTTAGTTAATTTATTCTAAAGCAGAATTTTTTTTAATCACATGATATTCTTTATCACTATTCATGTATTCCTTCCTGTTGTGACAGAATGAGCCTTGCGCTTTGAGGTGGACTTTAAGCTTTGCTTTATGCAGCAGAACACAGTAAACAGCTGCTGGCTGTTGAAGCCTTAAATCTGAGACAGAGAGAAATAAAGTATTACAGTTACCTGTCAGTTTGCTGCTGTTACAGCCGAATTTCAGCTCGTGGGGCAATAAAGGATGATGCTACATACACACACACACACACACACACAGAGATTACTGGCAGTACTTTTATTTCAATCCCTTTAAAAGGGAAGTTCCTTTTTTTTCAACATGGACCTTATTTCTAACATGCATTGCATTCATTTACTCTCTCAGACAAGTTTGGAGCCACTTGGAGTCCTTCAGGAGAAGTTTAGATCCATTGGTGAACAGCGTATATCCATATAATGGGGATTAATGAAGCAACCAAAATGAAGCCCCCAAATTTAGACATTATCTTCCATAAAACTCCTTCATTTAACCAATGTTTTCTTATGAATCACTAACTCTATTGCTCTGGGAGTTTTCTTTGTTGTCTGTTGGGGTGTTTTTGTAGGCTTTGAATCAAACCAATTCCAAATTACTTATCATCCACCATTACAGCTGTACAGTCGTGGCCAAAAGTTATGAGAATCACATAAATATGGGAAATTGCTTAAGTTTTTATAATAGCAATTTGCATATAGTCCAGAATGTTATAAACAGTGATCAGATGAATTGCATAGTCCTTCTTTGCCATGAAAATTCCTCTGCATTTCATTGCTGTCATTAAAGAACCTGCTGAGATCATTTCAGTAATAAACTTGTTAACTCAGGTGAGAATGTTGATGAGCACAAGGCTGGAGATCATTATGTCAGGCTGATTGGTTTAGAATGGCAGACTTGACATGTTAAAAGGAGGGTGATTCTTGAAATCATTGTTCTTCCATTGGTAACCATGGTGACCTGCAAAGAAACGCGTGCAGCCAGCATTGCGTTGCATAAAAATGGCTTCACAGGCAATTATATTGTGGCTACTAAGATTGCACCTAAATCAACAATTTATAGGATTATCAAGAACTTCAAGGAAAGAGGTTCAATTATTGTTAAGAAGGCTTCAGGGGCGTCAAAGAAAGTCCAGCAAGCGCCAGGATCGTCTCCTAAAGAGGATTCAGCTGCGGGATCGGAGTGCCACCAGTGCAGAGCTTGCTCAGGAATGGCAGCAGGAAGCTGTTAGCGCATCTGCACGCACAGTGAGGCGAAGACTTTTGGAAGATGGCCTGGTGTCAAGAAGGGCAGCAAAGAAGTCACTTCTCTCCAAAAAACCATCAGGGACAGATTGATGTTCTGCAGAAAGTTTGGTGAATGGACTGATGAGGACTGGGGCAAAGTCAGATTCTCCCATGATGCACCTGTCAGTGTAGTTGGATTAAAAGACTGTAAAACATCCATGAAGACAACAAAGCAACACCTCAGAGACGCTCAGAACTCAGAGGGGTATAGTGCTAGTGATTCATAACAACACATTGGTGAAATGGAGGAATTTTGTGGCAGATAATGTATTATTTAGAGGCTGCTTTGGTTGCTCCATTAACTTTATGTTGATGGAAAATGGATATAAACTTCTTCCAAAGGACTCCAAGTTGCTCCAAACATGTCTGGGTGAGTAAATGAACATAACGCATGCAAAAAATAAGGTCCAGGTAAACAAACAACCAAAAAAAATTGCACTTCCCCTTTAAAGTTAGCTTGCCACTGCTGTTTATCTCTCTGTGGGTAGATAGTGGCTCGTGGTATGAAGGCCAGAGGATCAGGTGGCTCCATCGTCAATGTGTCCAGCCAGGCTTCCCAGTGTGCTCTCAGGGACCATGCTGTATACTGTAAGTAATGGGGGGGCAGTACGCATTCACCCTGAGGTTTCAACGTTCACTGTCTTCTCCTTACATTTAATCACTGTTGTATCCTTTTCTGCCCTGCTCAGGTTCCACTAAAGGGGCCCTGGACATGCTGACTAAAGTGATGGCACTTGAACTTGGCCCCCATCAGGTACTACCTAACTCCAACCTTTACTAAGAATTACAGGAGTGCAACTTCTGTCTGTTTTAAGTATTCTAATATTTTCAGAGAAATCTGACCCTATTCTAAGTGTTTGAACAGAAGGCAACTGGCCTTTTTCTCTTGTTGCTTGAAGCTGTTTTACCTCTCATCCAAAAGGGAACTTTAGCTCTGATAATGGGTTAAATGGTAAAAATGGTAAATTGCCTGTGTAGCACATTACTTAGTCCCCACAGATCCCAAAGCACTTTACACTACATTCAGTCATTCACCCATTCACACACTGGTGATGCTAAGCTACGTTGTAGCCACAGCTGCCCTGGGGTGCACTGAAAGAGGCGAGGCCACGGGGCCCTCTGACCATCACCAGTTGGCAACGGGTGAAGTGTCTTGAGCAAGGACACAACCACTGAGACCATCAGAGCCGACAATCTTCCAATTACAAGACGAACTCCCAACTCCTGAGCCGCGGTCGCCCCACAGGAGTATCTGGCATAGAAGGAGGTTTCATAGCGATCACACTGATGGAAACGCCAACATTAAACTGAAGAGGTGGCTTCTGGTTCAGTCTGCCTAACACCTACACTGCAGCGTTGACAGAGCCAGGTGGTTCTGGCTTCAATGCTGTAAAACTGCTTCAGTTCTGTGTTATTGCAACGATGACCTGTACTTGTATAGTATGGACCATCTCTGCCAGAATTTACTTTAAATAAATTAATGTGGAAATAAATTAATAAATAGGTAAAAACAATTGAATATAAAGAAATCTGTAAATGCATAAAAAATTATTTCACATTTATTTATTTATTTCCAAATGTATTTATTCCCACATTTCCAGATCAGATACAGGAGTGTAATCTTTAAATTATTTTTTTTTTATCCCACGGTTTTTCCTCATTATCACCCAGTGTCCGTCCCTAAGTCTTCCCCTGGGCATTGCTCTCCCTCCACCAACCTCAGTAGGGCCCTACACTGGGCTCAAGCCTCCTTCATGCTTTGAGGAGTGATGAACCCTTCTTTTCACCTGAGGGGGGGGGGGATTCCCCAGCTGGACATAGCGCGTGGAAGGATCACGTTATTCCAGCCAGATCCTCCCCAATCCCTCAGGCGCCCCGGTCAGCCAAGAGGGGGCAGTATACAGCCCAGAACTAGTGCATGTTTTTGTGGGAGTAGCTCACATTAGCTACTCAAGGGAACAAGGGGAGAACATGCAAACTAAACACAGAAAGGCCCTTTCGCCAACCACACCCAGGGTGTGGGTGCTGATGATATGGAGGAACAGACACAGCGTCCCCGGCAGGAATAGAACCCAGGACCTTCTGGCTGTGAGGTGAGCTGCGCCACCGTGCTCCCAAACAGAAGTGTATTCTAATAAGGGGAGTGTGGCCTAAAGCCTAATTGGTCAGCTCCAAGTCTCTGTATTTACGCTGAGCAGTGTTAGCATCAGCTAGCTACTCTGTGTGTCTGTGACATAGTTGAGCTACCTGGCTGGTGGAATCTCACTGTCAGAGTAATGCTGGTTCATCACCAGGTGTGTACAGGGGTGTGCCACTGTACTGACCGGTCGGTCCTGTACACACTTTCGTACTTAGTTTCTACTCAGACACTTAGCCGACAATATGCTGACCAAACACAGTGGAGCACCGCTTCTCGTTATGGCCAGCGACTCGGCAGAGCAGAAGCTGGAATGCCCTCCTTGGTCATTAAGGTCTTCTATTTGGGAACACTTCGGCTTTCTGCTAAAGTATATGAATGGGGGGGAAAAAAGACGTGGGTAAGACATAAATGTGCCGGTGTTACGTTGTATGTCCAGAGCTGTTTCGGCTCCAGCCGCACACACCTTAACGGGGACTGTGATCACTGTTAATCAGAGGGGAAACACTGTCTGACTGTCCTCTCAGGATCTCGTCCCCCAATGCTAAATTGGTCAAATAAAATGGTGATTTGTTGAAACTGCACAGAATGACTTGTTTATTGGTAGCAAGTTATGAAAATAATTTCCAATGGGAAAATCGTACATTTTATTGTCAAGATTTTTGTTTCCTGAGAATCTGTTATTGAAGATTTTAATGCAAGTAAAGATTAATTTTATGTCAAAAAGCATTAGCCGTTTACAGAACAGAAAAACTTTTTTCCTAATTGTACTGTCCCGAACCATGACATTAACCAAGATTCGTACCGAAACGGGTTGTTTGGCGTACTGCCACAACCCTAGAGTCATTATAAAGAACCAGGATATCTGTCGCTTAACAAAAAATCTGGCTTATGTTCTATGAAGGTGGTACCAGTATGAGACAGCAGACTGGGTCCAGGAGAGACATTTGGGGAGGGGGGTGGGGGTATGATGAAACTAGAACTACAGATGGAGTGTATCTACTGCATAGACATCCTGACGCTGCTCTCTATGCTGTTGCAGATAAACTTGTCTTGTTGTATGATCAGATCCGTGTGAACAGCGTGAACCCTACAGTTGTTATGACTGACATGGGCCGCCTGGGGTGGAGTGACCCGGAAAAAGCCAGGACCATGACATCCCGCATCCCCCTCGGCCGCTTCGCAGGTCAGCTACAGCCAGTTATGTGTTATTGTGCAGTCTCTCTCCTCCGATCACTCTCAGGGGTCTGTGCTCATCTGTGCAGATACTAAAATGTCAACTAGAAATAGTGCAGCATTATTTGATCAGTTGTGTCATTAAACATGCACGTTTCAGAGATTCTGCCCGTTTCTTTGTTGTTGTTTTTTTTTACCAAGACTGACCAGACTCTTGAAAAAAACTATTAAAGTATTTCTCATTATAAAATGTACAGTCATATTGATTTTCATTCTAGTTCCTTTCATCATTAAGGTAATACATCTAGGATGGTTGAGCTGCATTGATTCTATGACTTTTAACACTGTAAAATGTTTAAACTCTGTCCTGTCCCAATACCAGCAATAAGACCTCTGCACACCTTCCTTCCACCTGCCTCTGTTTCACATAGAAAACTGTTTAAAGCTGCACCTTCTTTTGCTAAAATTAATAGTAGTATTAAAATCAGTAGGTTTTACTGAACAAAGTTCAACTTACAACTGTAACTAGTAGGGATGGGCAAAGCAGTCGGTATTTGTATTTGTTAAGGGGGGGTATTTGTATTTGAGTAAATTTCAAAATAGGCCTAAAAGTCTTTTTTTTCACATTACACTTCTAATTTACCCTACTATCCATTTTAATATATATGGATATGCAATATTGGTTGATGTTTTTCAATGAACATGTCAGGGGGAAAAAAGAACAGGTGAAGCACGGTTGTACGCCACAAAACTTCTGGGTAATGTGTTTGTGTTAATTACAGAAGTTCTCTGTTGAACGTTATAGTTAGTGTTCCAAATGTAGCCGTGCTCCTTAGTTATCCTTTGAGTTTTGTTGTTGTCAATGTTTGGTGGTTATTGTCTGCGTACTGTCATGGAGACGGTGCTGGACGGGAGTCAAGTGTCTGCCTTGATTTCTGTGATTGTGCAGTGTAAGAATGCAAGGTGTGCAAGCTAGCTTTTCTCTCCAGTGACTCATTCCCTGGTGGGGTCACACTGGAAAGGACTGTTCTGGTCTTGCTAGTTCTCAGTGCTGCTTTTGACACAGTTGATCATAAAATTCTCTTAGAAAGGCTTGAACATGTTGTAGGGATAAAGGGAACAGCACTAGGCTGGTTTAAATCATATCTGTCAAACAGATTCCAGTTTGTTCATGTTAATAATAAATCTTCTTCACACTCAAGGGTTACTTGTGGAGTACAACAGGGTTCTGTGCTTTGACCAATTATTTTTACTACATATATGCTTCAAATTAGTAAAAGAATTAGACAACATGGAATGAATTTCCACACTTATGCTGATGATACACAATTATATTTATCCATAAATCCTGATGAATCCAATCAGCTAGGTAGTTTACAGGCATGTCTTGAAAACAAAACCGACTCTAAACTTTCTGGTTTTAAATTAATTGAAGAAAGAATTTGTCGTCCTTGGACGAGAGGCTCTAAAAAGAAACCGCTTTGTCAATCAGATCATCCGGATGGCATTAAATTGGCCTTCGGTAATAACGTAAAGATCCTCAGCATTATTTTTGATCATGACATTTTGAACATTCAAATCCCATGTTAAACAAGTTTCTAGGATTTCCTTATTTCATCTCTGAAATTTTGCTAAAATTAGAAACATTCTACCCAGGAGTGATTCTAAGAAAGAGCATGCAACTTTTAGTCTATGAATGTTTATGAATGATTGCTTATGGTAAAATAAGATTGATAATTTTATGTAAAATTATTAAATATGGTGTACCACATGATATTCAAGAACTAGATTGATAGCCAAATATTTCAGTCTCAAATATTGTTTTTGATTACCCACCTGGTTAAGGCTGAGGTAATTAAACAAATGTAAATTAATGAGCTAATTAACAGTAAATTACTTGTTATGTATGTGGAATAATGGACAAACAACGCTTCCCAAAATAAAAGAGTTCATTTACACTTCTTCTTTCTCTTTCAACTTTTACCTTCAAGGGTCATCACAGCCAATCATGTCTCTCCATTTAGTCCTATCCTCTGCATCCTCTGCCCTCACATCAACTAAACTCATGTCCTCCTTCACCAAATTCATAAATCTCATTTTTGGTCTTCCTCTCTGCCTCCTGCCTGGTGGCTCCATCCTCAGCATCCTTCTATAGACATAACCATTGTCTCTCCTCTGAACATGTCTAATCTCAGTCTGGCCTCCCTCTGACCTCTAACATGAGCTGTCCCTCTGATGGACTCATTCCTGATCATATCCATCCTCATCGCTCCCAGAGAGAATCTCAGCATCTCCAGTTCTGTTTCCTGTCTTTTCCTCATTGGTTCTGTCTCTAGACCTTACAACATCGCTGGGCTCACTAATGACTTGTACACCTTTCCCTTCATTCTTGCTGAAACACTTTTATCACACATCACACCTGATACTTTTCTCCACCCATTCCAACCAGCTTCCACACGCTTTTCACCTCTTTTCCACACTCTCCATTGCTTTGGAACGTTGACCCCAAGTACTTAAAGTCCTCTACATTCTTCACTTCCACTCCGTCTAACTTCACCGTTCCAATTGTATCTTTCTCATTTACACACGTATTCTGTCTTGCTGCCACTAATCTTCATTCCTCTCTTTTCCAGTGCATATCTCCATCTCTCTAGCTTTTCCCCCACCTCTGTCCTGCTCTCACTGCAGATCATAATATCATCTGCAAAGGTCATGGTCCTGTTTTACACAGTTCAGCATGAATCTGGATGCTTAAAGACAATGGCTTATATTGAAATGTTTGGAACTGAAGCTAAATTAGTTTACCAACTGTGATTAGTTTCAACTAATTAGCACCATTGGTTTATGTCTAAATCAATAAACAACACAAGGAAAAATAAAACATTCTTTGGGGGAAGCAATGTTTCATTCAAAAATTTGCTGAATTAGAAATCAATAACCTACAGAAAATTGATTTTATTTTATAGATTCGTCACGGCAGTGATTGGTCTAATTTCAGTATTTTGATACATTAAGGTGGTTTCAAACATGGCTAATCAGACTAGTTTTCTGTGTGTTAAACAATCTATTTTATAGCCGATCTCTTTTTTTGAACAGTGTAAATAGCTATCTTTATGGTTTATGGAAAGCGGCCCAATAGCAGGACACGTGAGTTAGCTCTAGCATGTAGCCTACAGGTAACCCACGTGGTGTCACTTAAAGCCAATCTGATTAATTTATGAAACATTAAACAAAGAAAATTAAAACTCCTGTTTGATCGTGTAACTCAGACTGCAGGATTTAAAATGACTCTCAGTTAGAAAACCTCAGAAAACGCTGGTTAAACCTCCAAGCCGAATGGCCTGTTTGTACTCAAACAACAGCAACTGAAATCTTACACAAAATCACAGTGGGAAAAAAACACCCTTAAATCTTATTTATCCTAAACTAATCTTGCCTCTGCCCAGACAGACCTTATTGAACAGTTAAAGCTCTCCAGATTTGATGATGATTTGGGGGGGCTCAAACATCGTTAGCCAGCTAGCCGGCATGCTAACAAATGGCTGCTATGGGCTAGCAGCGACCCATGGTTGTTCAGTGGCTGGTAACGTTTTTAGCACTTCAGCTGGGACGTCAGCTTTTGTCCTCTCTGGCTTGACTAAACAGCCATCATTTCCAACCTTCACTGAAAACGTACCTTTGTGCAGCTTTTCCAGCACTGCCATCATCACACATCAGCTCTGTTGTGGTTTGTGAATGCGGCTATTGGCTGGTTCAGATCTTGAGGTATTGCAGGAGTTCGGCTTCCTCTCTTTCTCTCTCACAGCAATCTGTGATACAGAGAGTTTCTGCACAGCTCGAGGCAAAGCAATGGGGTTTGTTTTATCAGTGGTTTGTGATTCACCTGATAAATCGGCAGTCTTTGTCTTGCTTGGAGTTAGCTTCTCCCAGAAACTCGCATGCTTTTCCCTCACCAGGTAAGGAAGAGTGAAGTAGGGAAGTTCTCCTCTTGAAGCAGGTCCTTGCTACGTGCTAAGCTGGAAGAGAGAGAGGAAGATCGGCCAGCGGAGCAGAGACTTTTGTTGCAGGCAAAACTCCAAACTCTTCCCTTTTCTGTTGACGCTCTTCTCTTGTATGAGCTAGAATACAGATTAGCGCCACCCTATGGCTGTGTGTGGCACAACACATGGGGAGCATTGATTTAGATGATGCTCCCAATGGCCAAACATTCTCCATGTTCTTTTTACTTTGTATAATATAAACAGTGCTCTTAAATCAGTTCCTTTTGTTCTTACTGTGTCTCTTCTCTGTTTTCTCAAACCCCCAGATGGTTGTGGCAGATAGGCCCTATTACTGAGGTTCTGGTTCCATTATGTTAAAAGGGAGTTTTTCCTCTCCACTGCTGCTACATGCTTGCTCAGTATGAGGGATTGCTCTGTGAATGTGGACCATATTTTAGTTTGTGCAGCATTCTCACGATCAGATAAATGTCAGCAGTGAGTAGCAGCATTCAGAGGAAATAAAATAGAAATGATTCATTATATTCAGCATATTAGATAAAGTTCAGCTGAAAATGTATCACTTTTAAAAAGTAATTGCCTTCCATGAAAGTCTTTTAACCCACATTCAGAGTCAAACAATTTGTTAGAATAGTAGGCCTACTGAAATTTGTATTTAAAACATGAGCAGCTTTGCAGACTGATGGTAGAGCTCAGCGAAGGTGAGCCACAACAGTAGCTTACAGCTCACAACGATCTGTAAAGGAAGACGCCTGATTCACATACACAGAGACCTGATAACGATGGCTGAACCGATGCTGCTTTAAAGTACAAAACTAAAAATAAAATAACATAAGTATTCCTGCCAGTGTTCCTAGAACAGACCAGCCATGTGGGAAATCTTCCAAACCTCCTAATGGCCAGCCCGCCAATTTAATAATAGTCAATATTGTCAGACACTTCAGCTTTAACTTTATCAGACCATAGGACATGTCTCTAAACATTAAACTTTTAACCCTCTGTACTTTTACAAACTGTAATCCATCTCTCTATGTTTACTATGGAGTAATGACTTCTATCAGCCTTTCAGCCCATATTGGTACAGGACCGGTTTTACTGTGGATAGTGACACTGTCTTACGAGTTTTAGCCAGTATCCTAGCAAGGACTTTAGTTTTTGTTTTAAGTTCATTAACGCATTTCAGACAAGAACCCAATTATTACTGGGACACAAAACCTTTCTTCCTCCAGTTTGATGGCTGGACATTCCGTGCTGTTTTATACTTGCATGTAGTTGTTTAAACAGATGAACATGGAACCTTCAGGTATCTGGAAATAGGAACCAAGGATGAGTCACACATGGATGGGTGGATGGAGGATGGATGGGTGGATGGATGGGTGGATGGATGGATGGATGGGTGGATGGATGGGTGGATGGATGGATGGATGGGTGGATGGATGGGTGGATGGATGGGTTGGATGGATGATGATGGATGGGTGGATGGATGGTGGATGGATGGGTGGATGGGTGGATGGATGGATGGATGGATGGATGGGTGGATGGGTGGATGGATGGATGGATGGATGGGTGGATGGATGGGTGGATGAGTGGATGGATGGATGGGTGGATGAGTGGATGGGTGGATGGGTGGATGAGTGGATGGATGGATGGATGAGTGGATGGGTGGATGGATGGGTGGATGGGTGGATGGATGGGTGGATGAGTGGATGGGTGGATGGATGGATGGGTGGATGAGTGGATGGATGGATGGGTGGATGGATGGATGGATGGGTGGATGGATGGATGGATGGATGGATGGGTGGATGGATGGGTGGATGGATGGATGGGTGGATGGGTGGATGGATGGATGGATGGGTGGATGGATGGATGGATGGATAGAGTATGAAACCCATGGACATTCACATGTGAAGAACATAACAGGTAATATGTGATAAAGGTATACATCATGGAACACATCTTATTTTTTATATAAATCTCTATGTGAAAAAATGTGTGAACCTCATGTAAAACCCTACATGTGAAGTCCATATGCTACACATGTGGTTTATCAGATAACACATAGGAAAACATGGGATTCCATATGAACAACATGTTTAACTCATGGCTTTGTCGTAGGGATTTCCAGACAGCATATGTAAATATCTGTTTTCAGCTGTATTTGAAGATGCCAAGTCATTAATTAATTTCTTAATTAATTTCCTGCTTGTGTTGCTAAGATGATATCTAATTTAATAGATTTCACAACATGCTTCTTTTGCAAAGCGATTATCTAAAACATACAAAGTATGTAATATACCAGTCTTGGTATACTTAACCCCCCTACCAACACTTTCACTCTCAAACAGAGAAATTTTAGGGTTTCAGTACTACTCCAGAACTACTTGCCTTTTTTTTTTACATCAGGTTAACTGCTTGTTACCTCCTCTGTGTTTGGCTGGTTGCAGTCCCATAAAGCCGACTGCATGGTGAGCATTGGTTTGATCTGTAAGATACAAGCTTTTGATGATGAAGAAGAGGAATTGGAAATCCTCATGGGTTACTTCTTCATGTATGCATTTTGATGTGGTTTGTAAAGCTTTGTGGGAGCTGAAGTCTCTATTTCTGTATGCAGAGGTGGAAGACGTGGTCAACAGTATTTTGTTCCTGCTGAGTGATAAGAGCAGCATGACCAATGGAATAACCTTGCCAGTGGATGGAGGCTTCCTCGCATGCTAACCTCACATGAGCTGCACATCACCATGAAGCCCACCAGATCAGAGAAACAGGAAGACCCTCCTACATCAGTTGACCCAATTTTATCCCAATATGTTCACATTGTGTCAGAAATAAACTTTCCTCCTTACTGCATGGATTTATTTATTTCTCTTGTCTGTATGGTTTGTACATAAGTAAATTACATCTAAGGTGGGAATGTGTATTAGAATATTATTTTTCTCTGTGTAAATGCTTTGTTTGTTCAGTAATGCTATCCAGGACTGAGGTTAAGGCTTTGTAAAGGACACTCCAAAAATATATTTTGTTGTCGTTAAACAACTCATTTGGGAGAATGCTCAGGGACGGTGTCCAATTGGTCCCATTTGAATGAATTGTAACCAGTGGTACAATGAAACTGCTTTCAGCACACCTTCCCAAAGAGAAAACATTAGACATACATCACAGGGGTAGTCAGGAGGCTGTGGGATCGTCTTAGTTGGCGCTCCTATTGTGTAGCAGGGAGGATTTAGAATAGGGTGGGTGTGCGAGGGGGGCGGAAAAAATACAACATCTCACACCTATGTTCTAATTCCAATAACAGGGATATGATAGAGATAATAGAAAAAAGCACCTCATTGCATTAAAGTACGTATTCAGATAATCACATTAACCATATGGTGGAAAAGGGGGGTAAACCCCTACCCTAACAGAGCGTCACGGCAGCAAACTGAATGCGCTCATTCACTTTGTAGAAGGCAGCAGGAAGGAGAATTAAGGGGGTGACCCGAGCTTTGAGATAACGGAATGTGTGTGTGTCCATTGATGTGCATGCATACCTGTTTGTGTCAGTATATGTAAAGTCCTTCAACTTGCTCTGTAAGAGTCTAAGTCCCATGTAAAGGGGAAGAGGGGAGATAGGAGCAGTTGTCATCATATTTCTCCTTGGGGGAGATTAGCTGGGTGCCATCTAAGGTCACAGGGAACTGAATTCAAGTTAATAAAACATTAGTTTTGACTGCAAGCTAATATACTTTTCTTCCTTGCCATAGAGTGTCTGTCAGCAGCCCCATTTATTCCCAAAACAGACGAATTTAGGGTGAATTTCCAATCCTACTGAGCTAAAAGTTTGTGATTACGTTCGTTCAGTGCATGAGTCTGAGGCATTACAGCCCTATGCATCACATCCTGTTGGTCTCACAGCTTCCAAATTTGTGCTAAGACGTGTTGAAATATTCAGTATACCAGGATCCCACCCAGTCCAAACAGTAGAAATCAGGGGCCGTATTCGCAAAGAATCTCAGGGCTAAAAGTAGGTCCTAACTGGCGAATTTAGGAGTAACTCCTAAAAAATGTGGGCGTGTCACTCCTAAATTTAGGACTCTTAGTTTCTTAAGATAAAAGTAATTCACAAGCACTTTTAGGCCTAAAAGTAGCTCCTAAGTCTGGGAGTCCTTAAAAGAAGTCAAGAGGACTCCTAACTCCCTAAGACCTATTCACAAAGACTCCCAAAATGGCTGCAGCAAGATGCAATGTGTTGGACACTCTGGATGATTCTGAATTAACCACAAGTAGCCGGGTTTTTTTTTTTAACGAAGATTTTCCTCTGCTCCACTCATAACCGGATAAATGCGTTTTCAGCACATTCATAGACGTGACAAAGCAGTAGGGGGCAGTAGGTCTACCAAATCCTATCCGCTAAGAACAATTTTCTTTCCTCTATCTTCAGTACGCAGCAGTGATAGAGCTTATTAAAGCAAACAAACAAAACGTGCTTTAACAATGGATGATACCAACACAGCTCTGAGGGCATAAATGCTTTTTTTTCAGAGTAAACACAGTTCGCACAAGTGAAGTTGGAGCATTTTTTTTTGCGGATAGTGACGTTACGGTTCCTAAAACTCAGTTTTCAACCGTCCACACTCAGATATACTGAAAACGGAGAAAACGCAAATCTCCACTTTGGCCAGAGTTTTTAAAAAGATTCGTTTTTGGTGTCGAAAATCTCAGTTTACGTGTGGATGACAGGCTAAACCTTAGAAAAATATCTCCGCAACACATGTAGGGATGTGTCATCATACATTATTTCTGCTATTTGCGCTGTTCATAATTACGCTTTTATCGACATTGAAATTTTCCATTTCTTGGTTTCACACGTGTCATTCAACAACCAATCACACTGCTGTCCGTTTATTTACTCCTGCATAGGAAATGACGTTTTCCATAGCAACTAGTCACTCTTAGCTTACGTTTAGGGATTTGTCCTACGTAAAAGTAGCTCTTAGTGCGTTTGTGAATATGTTTTGGACGACAACTCCTATGTAAGACCTTTTGGCGCAAGTTAGGACTAACACCTAGCGGTATTCTTTGTGAATATGGCCCCTGGTCACCATGATTCTAATTATGTAAAAATCTTCAACATCTTCCAAAGAAAGTAGCAAAAGGCACAACATATTCCACTTTTCGCAGGTATCAATGATTTACCCCCAAGGGAACATTCCACTCGAACAGGAGAGGTACCCCACACCAGCACTCCAATTTGAGAATATCTGATCAGTTGCATTCAAAGACAAGCTGAATAATTCCAGAAATCCAGAAAAATGGTGAGAAAAAATGGAGAAAGATACTCCTAAAAAAGTCTCAGACAGGACAGAGAGCACCAGTTTAGACATGAAAGGTATGGATATTAGAAAAAAACGTCTACTCTCATCAAGGGTCCGAAGTTATGGCTGATATGTAAATCAATGATATAGAAATTCAGTTCAATTTGGTTTAATCATTTAGTGGCAATTCTCAGCATGTCATCTCAAGGAATTTTACAAGTCATTTCAATTGATTGATGAAAATGTTTTAATCAGTTCAACAGTTTTCTACCTAAGAATCCTCAGATTCTCAGAGTCATCGACCTAAAGCAGGGATCCCCAAATCCAGGCCTCGAGGGCCAGTGTCCTGCTGGTTTTTAGTTCTTTTCCTGGTTCAACAGACCAGAATCAAGTGATGGCTCATCAGCAGGCCACTACAGAACTTTGCCATTCTGAGGAGGAAGTTGGACAATTTGAATCAGCTGTGTTGGAGCAGAAACACATCTAAAACTGGTAGGACATCGGCCCTTGAGGCCTGGGCCCGTATCCCTAAAGATTCTGAGAATCCTCTCAGAGAGCTTCTAACTTAATCTAAAAATTCCTTGCCAGGAGTTTTAGCTTAGAAGTGATTCTGGAACATTTTCAGTTAACTCTGAGCAAGGAATGGATGGAAAATCCTATCTTAGTGAGGAGGTGTGGTTGACCCCGTTGCTAGGTATGAGTCATCATTTCAAAAGCCGTGATTGGTTGATCCTACAAGTTTGATGAAAATGTACTTTTGGTGATAATGAGTAAAGGATGTACCCTCAAATCAATAAACATAATTATACACTCTAATCTTATGCAGACTGTAATTGTAAATAATATTTCACATTCAAAAAAATATCTGGAAAATGAATAGTAAGCTGTAGGGGTTATAGCCTAACATTAGAATCTAAAATATGTGAAAACTTAAGCTCATTACACCCTGTTCAAATAATGATTCGTGTCATCCATCCATCCATTTTCTTTACCGCTTAATCCTTAATGGGTCGCGGGGGTGCTGGTGCCTATCTCCAGCTGTCAACGGGCGAGAGGCAGGGTACACCCTGGACAGGTCGCCAGTGATTCGTGTCTTATTTGCTCATATTAATATCCTAGCTGGCATATTTTGTACTTTCACTCCCATATGGCCCCCATTGAAAACAAGATGGCCTATCTCAAGGGGTTGTCCTTAATGAAGTAGAAATTGCAACGTTACAACTCAGTGTGGTCTTAATGAGGGTAACACGGCTCAGCTTTTATCAATGATTGCTGGCTGGTCTATTAATGAAGGCTTGTTAACAAATATCCTACAAACACAGCTGCTTAGGGGAACTCCTAAGCCACTAAAAGTCCTCTTCCCTGCTCTTAGTAGATCTCGCTTTTGGAGCCCTTTTAAGCGCTAGGAATCTTGAGGAATAGCTTTTATTTAAACTGGGATTTTTGTGTCACTTTTAGGGGAAATTCTAAGAAAACGTCATGACTCTTAGAATTTTCTTAGAATTTGGCCGCTAGCAGCCACGTTTAGCACAAAAATTCTTTAGGGATACAGACCCTGGATTTGAAGACCCCTGACCTGAAGCATTCACTCCTCCTGGACCAACATGTAGCGACAGTAACGAGTCTCCGTTATTTCTGGGAGGTTGAAAAGACAGAGCAGAGACACAGAAAGAACAAAATAACTGATGTACGAGTACTTTCTACATTAATGTAAAAAGTTAATAACAGGACATGGAAGAGGTTCAGTTATTGATAGCTTCATCCAAGTTGATGCCTTCCTCCAACAGGGCATCACAGCTGAGCATGATACCAGACCAGGTGGAGCTTCTATGGAAAGCAAAATACCAAATATCTTAGTGGCTCCATTTATCAGTGACAGTGATTTAACAGGGATTTCTTAACAACAGTGATCCCAGCCGATGGACATCAGAGCCACACAGACCTGTTGTGGCAGAATTCCATAGAGATGGAGATAAGGCTGATTCAATTTTCCTTGGCATTTTCAAGATATTAGAAATCGAACAAAAGCCCATCTTTTTGGCATTTCTCTCACTCCCTCTAGACATGGTGTGTGCTGCCTCACTTGATCAATCAATTTCACTGCTTCAAAGCTTCCCAAGCTATGGCTCATGGACCAGAAACTGATGGTTCTTAACTGTTTGATGAAATGAAGAACACATAGTTCCCAACATCTCTGATCCTGGTTTTCAATTTCAAAAGTTTCTATTGTTTCCGTTTTCACTTTCATTTGCTTTAGGTCTACATGTCCTTTTCAGTTTAGTGTAATCAATGATTTTTGTGACATCTGCATAGCAGCTGAAGTTTAGCCAAAGTACCACAGCCAAAGCCTGTCAATAAGGTTCCCCATTTTCATTATTGCTGTTTCATCATTGTTTTTAATTTACCGTATTTAATCTGTCTTCCATTTCAATCTCAGTTTAGGTCTAATTAAGTTTGATCCATGCCTCATCAATGTGGTTTGGGGTCCTTTCTTTTCCACGCCTCGGTGATGATAGTGTTGTTCTGCTTCTGAGTGAGACTGGACCGAATGTGCATGGGGCTGCCAGGTTCTTGTTCCTTCCGTGTCACCGGTAGCATTATCTTGTTTCCATATCCAGCGTTAATTTCCAGGTGTATTTCCAGAAGGCCTAATTTTGCTTACATACTTAATAGCTGTTTTTCTAAGGCATCCTGTCACAGGAGCAGTTTATCAAAGTTATCAGCTGAGCAAAACGCCATGTTGTTAATCCAGCCATCCATCCATTTTCTTAACCGCTCAATCCTTAATGGGTCACGGGGGTGCTGGTGCCTATCTCCAGCTGTCAACGGGCGAGAGTTAATCCAGCCAGTTTTACAAATATCCTTTAGAAGTAATCCACAAAAGAAAAGCGATCCACTCTGTAACAGCTCACTCTGAGCAACCAGTGTGTTATTGTGGACAAATATGCAAAGGATCATGATCTGATTTCAAAAGTATATTTATTATAAGCAGTAAAAAAGCTAAAAAGTCCAACTAAATGTTGATGTGCCCTTTAAAAGAGCAGGGGGCCAGATTTAAGAAATTAAACTCTCGACTGCCACGCCGGCGCTCCGAGTAACTACAGCCACCGCGGGAGCGGGCACAAAAAGGAAATAAATCAGTGACGTAGCGTACTTTCAGGCCACCGCACATTGCGCGCAATCGCCAGCTGTACAACAGCAAGAAACATGTCTAGCGATGTCTAGTGTTTAATTGACCGCGTCTGAAGTCCGGGGTCTTTCTCTTCCTGTTACATCGAGAACGCGCAAGAATTGCAGATTGACATCGCATCCGTGTGTAAGCGTGGGAAATTCGGCTACCGAACCGACTATTTTGGAGCACACAGCCTGTTCAAGATAATGGGATTACACATGGGTGGGCTCATTTTACATAATTTAAAATGCTTCATTACCCAATATAATTACAAAACTCAACATGAATATAATTTATTTTAGAAATCCAGCCCCCTGCTCCTTTAAAGTGCAGTGTGCAGATGGCCAAGCCAAGGAAGTGTCAATGTAAAGGGAACTGGAGTGGTCCCTTCCAGCCAGTGCCGTGGCAAAGCCTTGTCACAGAGCGGCAGTAGTTGAGCTTTCCACCGATCATCCCAGTATTTGTAAACAGGCATCAATGGCTGGATCTAGCCACTGTACTTTCTCTTGGCCAGACTCAAGGTCTCCCCTCAGCACACCTGCACAAGGTTTCACAGCAAGATCAGTGTTCTGTGTGTCCGTTATCTTCATAATTTACATCCAAAATAAAAACAACCAAACAGTAGGGAAACAATGACAGCTGACAAGAGTTTTCAGCATATGAATTTTACCTGCACAAGGTTTCACAGCACAACAGAGATCCAGTGTTCTGTGTGCCTTACTAGCTGATTCATTTCAGTTGTGCCACACCACAACCACACAAACTCACAACAAACCACACCAAAATCAGAGTGCAAGGTACAGCTTTACCATGTTACTTCCAGTGTAATAGCCTAACTCCAGTGGCTGGGCACATAAATTAATTAGAAGGAAAACTTAAAACTGAATCTAAAAGGGGAGAATAGGGTGAAAATCAGAGAGATCAGAGACATCAGGAGAGCTCGGAGAGAGCTGCTCCTCCTTCTGTAGTCAGCAGGCTCTAGGAAAAACTACCAAAGGAAGATGTAGGATCAGCTGTAGCAGGACAAGATCAGAGGGATTAAGAACAGGCTGAAGACAATCTCAGGACATAAACCCTCACCCAAGGCTGCAGGACAATTGGAATGGGTGAATGACCTAAATAAAAATGTTGATAGGTTTGATCAGCTTCCAAACCCCCCCCCAGAACCCCCCCCCCCCCCGCTGCAATCTTCATCATCATCAAGGACTGCCTCTTGTTCATCTCAGACTCCAGACCTCTCAGTTCCCAGCCATCACACCCACCCCCAGCTTCTGAGGACTCCAAGATACAACCTCCTCACCCAAAATCGATAATTTCAAACACAGCACTTCAAGTGAGGAACGAGCTTTGCAAGATCAAGGTTTGGAAGGCTGCAGGTCCAGATGGCATTAGCTCCAGTGCCCTGAGGTGCTGTTTAGATGAACTGTGTTGGATTCTAGGATATCTCTTCAACCCGAGCCTGTTGCTGGGGAAAGTACCACAGCTGTGGCAGACCTCCTGTGTGGTAGTGGTACCAAAGACCTCCCATCTCAAGGACCTCACCAGCGACGGCCGGTAGCCATGACATCACATCTGATGAAGAGCGTAGAGAGGTTGGTTCTCAACCATCTGCGCCCCCTGGGGAGGTCTTCATTGGATCCGCTGAAGTGCACTGCACGTGTCCCAGTGGATTCTGGACTACCTCAGAGGATGGCCACAGTATGTGAGGACACAGGGCTGTTTCTGATATGCTGGTCTGCAGTATGTGGGCCCCACAGGTAACTGTGCTGGTGATGTTCCCGTTCAACCTCTAAGATGCAGACTTTTCCATCAACTGCCTATACTGCCACCTACAGGAGTTCTCTGATGACTCCTAAAGCAGGATTTTATTCATTTGTTAAATAATTTAAAACACAAACAGGTGTTTGTTTTTATCTCTGACCCCACCCCCACCACTGACAGAGGAATCGGACACTTTAGTAGACTTCTATCTTTGAATACTTGGCTTTCCTCTGCCACCGTGTTCCACAATATTGGTTTTATAGACCTTTTTACATTTTCTCGGCAGGAGTCATCTGTTTGGGGCGGATTAATTTGCATCTGAACAGACAAGGCAACCACACGCTGGCAATGAGCCTAGAATGCACATGTCTCCCCCTGTCTACCACACTGGCCCCTGCTGCCCCTGCCCTCTCTGCCCCTTCCACCACATCCTGATGCCCAGCTGGTCCCTGTTTTTTTATTGTGAATGATTTTAACAGTAGGCTTCAGGCCGCTCTTGACCTGCTGGCTCCACTTAGAGTTGTAAACACACATTCAAAACATACAACACCGTGGAGAAATTAAGACCTTAAAAAATTAGAGAGGAGCTGCAGGGTGGCAGGGAGAAAAATCACACAATAACAATGCAAGCAACTCTAGGACTGCATAGTTTTCCACAAATAATCTCAGAACATAAAAATAATCCCAAAGTTTTGTTTTTCACCATAGACAACATAGCTCTAATGCATTTCAGAAAATCCCCTCAAACACTCTATCTGAGGAGTTTGCAGACCACTTCAGAGGGAAGGTAGACACCATCAGATGTAACATTTTATCTTCTTGAATTAACATGGCAAATATGGCATGTTAGTAACATGGCAGACACATCTGAGTGTCTGCCTTCACCAGAGGAAACACTGGACAGTTTTGTCCTGGTAGAAGCTGGGACCCTTGATAAAGTTTTCTCCTCACTGAGGCCCACCACATGTGTTCTGGACCTGATTCCCACCAGGTTCTTTAAGCAATGTTATGGCTCCGTTAGAGATGAGATTTGAACCATGATGAATTGCTCTCTTCAGATGGGAGTTTTTCCTGCCACCTTTACAGGGAGCAGTAGTGAGGCCCTTGCTGAAGAAGATCAATTTAGATTTTACTTATTTTAACAACTTCCAACTGGTATCTAATGTGGCAAGGTGAACAATGACATTCCTTTGGCTGAATGGTTGGCGTGCAGGACTCTCACCTGGGAGTCGTGGGATTGAATCCCGCCTAGGCCCTCGTTGTGAACCTTGCCACATTTGCCGTTGCTGGCAGGGTCCATGTGGTACTGGTGATAAGTCCATAGATTTGAAATTGGTGGCATCCTGCTTGGGAGCACGAGGATGTGCTTGTGATAAGAGGGAGAGAAATATGACGGTGTGGAGTTCCTGTCACCTAGGCTATTCCTTTGGCTGAATAGTTAGCGCGCATGACTCAAGCGGAAGTCATGGGATCGAACCATGCCAGGGCCCTTGTTGTGAACTTTGCCATACTAACTTACCCTTTTTAAGCAAAGTTTTAGAAAAACTTGTTTTAATTCAACTTAATGATTTTATTAAAGCTCATAATGTCCTAGAGAATTTTCAGTCGGTTTTAGGATGAACCACAACACAGAGACGGCGCTTTTAAAGATTTTAAAGGATTTTAGACTAAGCTATGATGCTAAAAAGGTAACAGTGTTGGTTCTTCTGGATCTAAGCGCTGCCTTTGATACAGTAGACCACACTATTCTTTTAACCCGTTTCTAGCAGATCAGCCTCTCTGGTGCTGTTCATAAATGGTTCACATCCTACCTCACAGACAGGACTTTTATGGTAAGTTTAGATACCTGCTCATCTAAGGTCCATAAGATTACATGTGGTGTGCCCCAGGGTTCAGTTTTAGGCCCAGTGCTTTTTAACCTGTATATGCTCCTTCTTGGCAGTGTTATCAGGCGACATGGAGTTAACTTTCACAGTTATGCTGATGATACACAGTTGTACATCTCCATGTCTCCTGATGACACACGGCCAATGGATGCACTTTTTAACTGCATTTTTATCAAATCCTGGATGGCAGAAAACTTTCTCCTGCTCAAGCAGGACAAAACTGAGGTTTTAGTCATCGGTCCTGAGGCTCAGAGAGAAACTTTTACCAAAACTACAATCATTGTCTTTTAATCCTTATTTACAAGTGAAGAACCTGGGCGTGATTTTTGATATGCTGGTCTGCTGACTTTTATCTTGTTTAAAAATATCACTAAAATAGGTTTTTATCACCTAAAGAACATCGCCAGAGTCCGCCCCATTCTCTCTCGGGCCAATACGGAGATGCTAATGCAGCTTTTATCACCAGTAGAATTGATTATTGTAACGCCCTGCTTTCTGGTCTTCCCAAAAAGACTATGTCAAGTTTATAGCAAAATTCAGCAGCTTGTGTCCTGATGAAGACCAGGAGGAAGGAGCACATTACACCGGTTTTAGAATCACTGCATTGGCTCCTCATGTTTCAGGATCGATTTTAAGATTCTTTTAATGGTTTTTAAGTGTCTTAACGGTCTTTGGCCTTTTTGTCTTTCAGAACTGCTTTAACAATATGAACCTTGGTTGTCTCTGAGCTCCTCTGAATAAAGTTTGATTTGACTCTACCATAGTTGGCCTCATCACAGGCGAGGACAACTCAGAATAGAGAACGTGGACTCTGGACTTTGTGGACTGGTGCCCAGAGAACCACCTGCTGATTAATGCTGGGAAAACCAAGGAGTTGGTGGTGGACTTCTGGAGACAGACCCACCACACTGACACCGGTGAACATCCAGGGAGTGGACATTGAGATAGTGGACTCCTTCAGGTTCCTGGGTGTTCACCTGAATAATAAGCTGGACTGGAGCCACAACATTTAATGCTCTTTACAGGAAAGGTCAGAGGTCAGAGCAGACTCTACCTGAGGAGGCTGAGGTCATTTGGTGTCCTGGGAGCGCCATTAAAGACCTTCTATGACTCTGTGGTAGCTTCTGTCATCTTTTGCAGTGTTATATGTTGGAGCAGCAGTTTATCTACAGCTGAGAGGAAGAGGTTGGATAAACTCATCAGGAAGGCCAGCTCTGTTCTAGGATGCCCCCTGGATCCAGTGCAGGTGATGGGAGACAGAAGGACTCTGGCCAAAGTAACATCCCTGATGGACAGAGTCTCCCATCCCATGCATGGAGATGTTGCTGAACTGCAGAGCTCCTTCAGTGACAGATTGCTGCATCCTAGATGCAGGAAGGAGCTTTTCTGCAGGTCCTTTCTCCCTACAGCTGTCAGATTGTACACAACAAACATAAATGTTTACATCAGTGCTGTAATTTCCACTAATCAACTGAAAAACACCATACTGGTATAACTTGCGCAATATTTTTCTCAGTTTTTATATATTATATAATATATACAGTACAGACCAAAAGTTTGGACACGTTCTCATTCAGCGTGTTTTCTTTATTTTCATGACTACATTGTAGATTCTCACTGAAGGCATTAAAACTATGAATGAACACATATGGAATTATGTAGTACGTTTACAGAAAAGTGTGAAATAACCTGGCCTCCAAAGTCACCGGACCTGAACCCAATGGAGATGATTTTGGGTGAGCTGAACGCAGAGTGAAGGCAAAAGGGCCAACAAGTACTAAGCATCTCTGGGAACTCCTTCAAGACTGTTGGAAAACCATTTCTGTCAGGGATTAGCGGTGTGAGGTATGGACCCAGACGCAGAAGCAAGGTGCAGATTCCTTTATTGAGGGTGAAGGATGGCGAGAACGAAGATGACAGGAGAAACACACAGTGGAAGGTCTGAAGTCCTGTAATGATCCGGCCGTGACTGAAGGGAAGTGGCAGGTTATAAAGAGGTGAGGTAAGGAGGATCTGGTGTGCGTGATTGGAGGCACAGGTGAGGGTGATGATGATGATGAGTGAGTGAGGGAAGCTGAGTGTGGAGTGAGGCATGACAGGACCCCCCCCTTTAAAGGCGGATCCCAGACGCCATATAGAAAAAAAAAACCCAAAAGGATTAGCACCCTTTCAGGGTGGGTGGAGGGGGCACACGGCAGGAGGGCCCGAGTGTCTGTGTTGACGCCCCTGAAGGTCAGGCGGGCGACCGGAATGTCGTCCTCTGGTCGGACGACAGGCTGGCGGACGTCCCCTGGCGGACGTCCTCTGGCGGGACGTGAGTCGGGCGGACGGCCCGAATGCCTTCCTCTGGCCGGACGACAGGCTGGCGGACGTCCCCTGGCGGGACGTGAGACTGGTGGACGTCCCCTGGCGGGACGTGAGACGGGTGGACGTCCACTGGCGGGACGGGAGACGGGCGGACGGGCCGGCAGTCCTCTCCTGGGGACCGGGAGGTCCAGCTGGGGGCTGGACGGACGTCCCTTGACGGGACGGGAGGCGGGCGCACGGCCCGGCGGTCCTCTCCTGGGGACCGGGAGGTCCAGCTGGGGGCTGGACGGACGTCCCTTGACGGGACGGGAGGCGGGCGCACGGCCCGGCGGTCCTCTCCTGGGGACCGGGAGGTCCAGCTGGGGGCTGGACGGACGTCCCTTGACGGGACGGGAGGCGGGCGCACGGCCCGGCGGTCCTCTCCTGGGGACCCGGAGGGAGGCGCAGGCTTGGGAGCTGGAGGCGAGGCGCAGGCTTGGGAGCCTGGAGGCGAGGCGCCGGCGTGGGAGCCTGGCGGCGAGGAGCCGGCTTGGGAGCCTGGAGGCGAGGCGCAGGCTTGGGAGCCTGGAGGCGAGGCGCAGGCTTGGGAGCCTGGAGGCGAGGCGCAGGCTTGGGAGCCTGGAGGCGAGGCGCAGGCTTGGGAGCCTGGAGGCGAGGAGCCGGCGTGGGAGCCTGGAGGCGAGGAGCCGGCGTGGGAGCCTGGAGGCGAGGAGCCGGCGTGGGAGCCTGGCGGCGGAAGGCCGGCGTGGGAGCCTGGCGGCGAGGAGAGCCGGCGTGGGTGGGCCTGGAGGCGAGGAGCCGGCGTGGGAGCCTGGAGGCGAGGAGCCGGCGTGGGAGCCTGGCGGCGAGGAGCCGGCGTGGGAGCCTGGCGGCGAGGAGCCGGCGTGGGAGCCTGGCGGCGAGGAGCCGGCGTGGGAGCCTGGCGGCGAAGAGCCGGCGTGGGAGCCGGCAGGCTAGAGCGTGGGGGGCGCAGGCGAGATATGCAGCAGCAGCTCAGGAGGCGGCAGCGGCATATCCGGCAGCTCAGGAGGCGGCAGCGGCATATCCGGCAGCTCTGGGAGCCGAGACTGCAGGTGCTCTGTGGGCTCTGGGAACAGAGACTGGAGAAGGGAGAAGGAGGAATAGGGCGATGCAGACGCCAACTTCGGGGCCGAGCAGTGCGATGCAGACGCCAACTTCGGGGCCGAGCAGTGCGATGCAGACGCCAACTTCGGGGCCGAGCAGTGCGATGCAGACGCCAACTTCGGGGACCCGGAAGCAACTACTTCCCGTCGGCGCCGCCGTCTGCGGCGAGATGGTGGAGGTGCCTCGTGCCCTCGGCTGCGTGGCTGACATGGAGGCTCATGCCTACGTGGGCCTGTTCCAGGAGCGCAGTAGGCAAGCCGAGAGCCGACGAGCGAGGTCTGCTGCTCCAGATACTGCTCCTCCGCGTCCTCCCAGTCCGAACCGTCCGAGGGCGGAGACTCCGGCGCA
The DNA here is from genome assembly GCA_028564705.1 of Apricaphanius iberus. Lineage (NCBI taxonomy): Eukaryota > Metazoa > Chordata > Actinopteri > Cyprinodontiformes > Aphaniidae > Apricaphanius > Apricaphanius iberus. Next base: position 3,518,513 of record JAPXFQ010000483.1, on the reverse strand, counting down.
ACCTTCCGGCGTCTGCGTCGCTGACCGCGGCGAGGAGCTGGATCCCCTCTGGAGCAGAGGTACTCGAGTCTGTCCCCATGAAAAAACTCGAACAGTTCATCCTCGCTAACGCAGAGGGGACCCCGTCCTGCCGCAGCCGAAGACGGTGGTGTGGGAGCAGCAGCTGGGCGATTGACCGGAGCCCTCGGTGAAGCGGTCGGGAAAGGGGCGAAGACAGCCGGTGAGAGGATCGGAGGCGCATGGAACCAGGAGACCGAGCCGACGTTGGTAGAGGCGCGCTGTGTCCCTGCAGGAGGCAGCTCCTCCTCTGCAGCAAGGAAGGCGTCGTCGGCTGCCTCCTCCAACTCCTCCGCATCGAGCGGGTTGAGGCTGGAGCGGAACCGAGGAAGGAGGTCTAAGATGTAGTCCTCCAGCGCGGTGAGGCGAGCGGACGGGCTGGCGAAGCCGGAGACCTTCTCCAGCCTGCACCAGAGGGACTCCAAGATCTCGGGGTCGGAGGCTTCTGCTGGGTCCATCTTTCTTGGCCGGATCATTCTGTCAGGGATTTGCGGTGTGAGGTATGGACCCAGACGCAGAAGCAAGGTGCAGATTCCTTTATTGAGGGTGAAGGATGGCGAGAACGAAGATAACAGGAGAAACACACAGTGGAAGGTCTGAAGTCCTGTAATGATCCGGCCGTGACTGAAGGGAAGTGGCAGGTTATAAAGAGGTGAGGTAAGGAGGATCTGGTGTGCGTGATTGGAGGCACAGGTGAGGGTGATGATGAGTGAGTGAGGGAAGCTGAGTGTGGAGTGAGGCATGACAATTTCTGGTGACTAGAAACTCAAGAGAATGCAAAGCAGTAATCAGAGTGAAGGATGGCTACTTTGAGGAATCTAAAATATAACACATTATTTCACCCTTTTTGTTTAAGTAGATACAGTAATTCCATACATCATGTGATCATTCATAGTTTTGATGCCCTTAATAGAGAATCTACAATCTAGTCATGAAAAGAAAGGAAACTCATTGAATGAGAAGGTGCATTTAAACTTTTGGGGCCGTATTCACAAAGACTCTTATCTTACCGCTAGGTGTTATTCCTAGCTCACGCTAAAAGGTCTTACATAGGAGTTGTCGTCTAAAACCTATTCACAAACGCACTTAGAGCTACTTTTACGTAGGACAAATCCCTAAGGAAGCTAAGAGCGACGTCCCGTTGCTATGGAAAACGTCATTTCCTATGCATGAGTAAATAGACTGACAGCAGTATGATTGGTTGTTGAATGAGACGTGTGAAACCAAGAAATGGAAAATTTCAATGTTGATAAAAGCGTAATTATGAACAGCGCAAATAGCAGAAATAATGCATGATGACATCTTAGTGTCGGCCACGAGACTGACACTTCATACAACGTACACACAATAGCCTACTTACAGAGAGGGTCAAGTTTAAAAACGAAAAAAGGGGAAATGCATCATATTACCCTGCCTAACGCCTGCTGATAGCTGGGATAAGCTCCACCCCCCCTCCACGCGACCCTGAATTGGATGAAAGCGGAATAGATAATGGATGGATGCATCATATTAAGGGAGTGGTTGCTAGTAGGATGTAAACAATTAGGCTGTCTAATGAGCACATCCGTCCAATGGCCGCAGGCTGCTCTGCTTTGTGACCGCATACAATGGAGGCCGCCATTGCTCCTCCCTTGCTGTAGTACCTCCATTTGGCCGCTAGGCCCACATTGAAAACCATTGGACTTTAGACATGTTAAAAACAACTTTAATGCCTGGTGCCCATTTTTTTAAACTTTCTATGGCTACATATTCTTCCTGGGCTCATAAAAAAACACTGGGCTCGTCAAAAACATCGGCACCAGGCTGGTTTTCGTAAGATCATGTTTTGAAATCTTGCATAATTAATGAGGGGGCCGAGCAAAGTTTAATATCAGAGCTAACGACGCGGGAGCAGAATGGGTGTGATTACGACCGAACTACACGCCCCGCGAGGGCAGAGTCTACAGTGAAGATCCCGCCCCTATGTCCTTTTTAGGAACATGCTTCGTCAGAGCTGGGGAGGAGGAGTCTGTGAATCCGCCATGAATTCCCCCATGAAAGTCATTCTGGTAAACGGGGAGGAGTGAGGAGGCGCTGTCTATTCTTCTTTACAGTCTATGCATCCGTCACATCTTAAATAGACCCCCCCACTACCGTGAAAATCAGCTCGTGAACTGAAAATAAGGGGCGAGAAAAGGACAAGGAAACCTAACTGGTCGTAGGACCAATTATTACTACTGGCTCAGTTGGTACTGGAGAGGAGGACGGTCCTCAAAGGATGATTCGTAGCCGAGATTATGAATAAGAAGAAAAGGGAGGCATGGGTGGACCCAGCTCATTTAGCCAGAATGTCAAGTACATTGGAATAAATGTCTGAATGATCACTGACGTACATGTTCCCATTTATTTATTTATTTATTTATTTTAATTTTCTTAATTCTACTTATTTTGTATTGTTGTTTGATATGGATAAATTACATTCTCCCGAATAAAGATATATATATATGTATATATATAGTCTCCGCAGTCAAAAACAATCTGTGTGTTTATGGAGTGATATCTTTTCCTATTTACATAGACATCCTAATATATTGATGGCGCAATTATTTTGATATGCGTGCCATCCACAGCTCCGACTACCCCCAGCATACCTGCAGTCGCCATAAAATTGGCTTTAATTCGATGCAGTTGCTGGATGTCTAATGGGAAACGGATGAATTGTTGTATAATGTGTGGCTGACAGAGCGCTTTAAGAGTTTGGTGGATTGATCGGCTGATAGATGGTTGTGATGTACCCAAGTCGTCCGCGTTAGAAAGTTGCATTTTCCCTGTGGCTAAATATCTTAGTTTCGCTAAAAATGTAATTTCTGGACTGATCGGGTTGTTATACGTTTAGTTGGAGACGTGATTGCATCCCGCACCAAGTTCAAAACCTTCACGATCGTTTTGGGAGTCTTTGTGAATACGTCTTAGGGAGTTAGGAGTCCTCTTGACTTCTTTTAAGGACTCCCAGACTTAGGAGCTACTTTTAGGCCTAAAAGTGGTTGTGAATTACTTTTATCTTAAGAAACTAGGAGTCCTAAATTTAGGAGTGACACGCCCACAGTTTTTAGAAGCTACTCCTAAATTCGCCAGTTAGGACCTACTTTTATCCCTAAAATTCTTTGTGAAAACGGCCCCTGGTGAGGAGGCTGTTTCAAGGCTCACTTCTAGAGACTAGCTTTTACAGCAACAACGGCTCTTTTAAGATCCACCCACAAACCTCTTAAGAGAATTCCTGTCTAAATAGTTAATTTTTTTATTTCTGTCTCTGTATAGCAAACACCTTGTGTCATGTAGCTCGGGGTGATTAGCCACTGTGTTTATCAGTATTTCCTCCATGTCCTGCTGAGGCTGTGACTCCATGACAGTCACAGAATCACTGAAACTCTGTCCCCTGATTGGTTGACGCGGCGCGATTTGACGCTGGAGTTCAGATTTTTCCAACTCGAGCGATAGACGCCATGAGCGCGAATGCACAAAATGCATGACATAAAATGGAGCGCGAATTTTCCATCGCATCTGTAGCGCGAATTGTTCGCGCAAATTAGGCAGAAAAGCTTTTTTGCAACACAAATCTGCTTCTGAAGTGTCGCGGGACCCCAAGTGGCGCTTCATCGCGCTCCTCCATTGATTTTACATGTAAACCTCTAGTCGCTCCTATCGCATTCAGTGTGGACACACCGTAAGACTGTTGGGGGACAGACTGACCACTTTTCTTCTCTCTTCTACTTTTCTCTTTTCCTACTCTCCAGATATATTTTTCTGCTGTCATTGTGATTGTTAATCCAGTTTTCTCTCAGTATTTTTCTCCCCAAAGAAGCTCTACCCGGTCTGGTACCCTGCTCAACTATAATGCCCCCTGCTTGAAGGGGAACATCGGTCCAGATGATTCTCAAAGTCACCCAGCATCCTCCACGCTGTCTCTTCTCTGTCTTCTCAGACCCCCAGACGGTCGTGGTAGATAACCGCTTGTACTGATCCAGGTTCTAGTTCTGCTGGAGGTTTCTTCCTGTTAAAGGAGAGTTTTTCCTCTCCACTGTCGCTACATGCTTGCTCGTTATGAGGGATTGCTTAGGAATTGCTGTGGTTGGAGTCTGTATGATCCGGGTACAACCTCACATCAATGACTCAGCACAATCTGCTGGGATTCCTTACATAGAAAACTTTTAACTGATTGGAATGTTTGTATAATTGGACTGAAATGACTTTTGTTGTGAATTGGTGCTATAGAAATACAAGTGAATTGAATTCTAAATCAATTCATTTGCACCAAAGTAAAAAAGAAAGAAAAAAGAAGTCAGCTGGGCTGAGCTGGGTCTGACTCTGGTGGAATGGGCGGGGCTGGATCTGGTGCAGCTCCACCTTTGTCGTTCTGCAGCGGGCACCACTTGCCTGAAAATCTCCCTGGTGAAGTGTTCCAGGCACGTCTCACCAGGAGGAGACCCAGAAGAAGACCCAGGACTCGCTGGAGCGACCATGTCTCTGCTGGCCTGGGAACGCTGTGGGATTCTTCCTGAGGAGCTGGACCAGGTGGCTGGGGAGAGGGAGGTCTGGGTCTTTCTGCTTAAGCTACTGCCTCTGCAACCAGACCCCGGGTAGGCGGAAAATGATAGATGAATAGATCTTCAAATAGTACCAGGGAATGTTAAATATAGACAAAAAAAAAACTATTTGTTTTATATCATGATAGATATTATTGACTGATATGAAAAATATTACTGTGATAGAATTTCTTTCTGTTTTACCCTGGCACACTTCTGGCTACTACAGAACATAACAGAAGAGCAAATCATGACACACACACACATTTTTACGTATACATTTCTATTTAGTATACAAAAATGTTTTTTTTTAACCACACCAACATGTGAATTAATAAAAAAAGAAAAAAAAAACAGCTGAAACAAGTATACAAGTCATCTTACATTACATACATACATGGCTGATGCATTTCATCATACAAGCTCTCAGAAGATTTACAGTGGGCCAAACAACCAGAAAACTTCCATGCAATAATAGTATTACATTTTTATTTTTTTGCTGTGTTTCTCAGCTACATATCGACACCTTAGCTAGGCAGGACCACATGACATGATTCAACCACACAGCTGTGGCCACTAAAGACAGCATGACGGGCAGGCCTGCAGGCTGAAAAAGACCCCTGCTGGGGGACGTAGAACCCCACCCAGTAGGGGGATGTAGAACCACACCCTGCAGGGGGAGGTAGAACCCCCCCTCCCCCCAGCAGGCTGACAGAGAGCCCCATCCTGCAGGCCTGCAACCAGAGAGAAAATTCTGTTTCTAAAGGTGCAATCTGCACTGTTTGCTGCAACCAGAAACTGCACAAAGATTAGCCCCTTTATTCTATTCACTGTTAGCAACACTTGTAAATTCAACAAGAGAAAGTAGAATTCCTTTTAAGATTAATTGTTAATTTTTTTTGTTTTAGCAAGTTACATATTTAAGTACATAGAGATACTCCTAAGTTAGTGTTTCTTCTGTACATCACTAGATGTCATTAAAACCCTTTTTTTCTGCCTTAACATCCACACATTTTTTGAAAACCTCTGTGTATTACTACAATATGAAATTGTACCAAAAACTAGACACTAAAAAACGTGGCTTAAAACAATATTATCTGTTATCGTCATCCTGAAACAGCCAGAAAACATCGTGTCACTGCTACTGACACGAGCTTGTCCACACACAAATACCAGCATCTATTTACATGCCTGTGACAAACTCATCCTCACACACACACACACACACACACACACACACACACACACACAGAGTAGATCTAATCAGTGGGATAATGAAGACAGAGCATATTAAGACCATGCAAGCTCCTCCCTTTCTGAAGGCAGATCTCAGGCAGCAAGGTTGGACAGCTCCATGTTTGGCATGCTAGTCTGACACAGTTCCAGAGGAAATTGGCAAAAGCCCTGCTAGTCCTGTAGGTTTACATTCTTGCTGAGAAACAAATGTGTGCTAATGTTTTGGTGGGTTCATTTAACAGTCAGACACAGAATATTTGCAGAGAAAACCAGAAAAACACCTAAAACCTGGTATCTAATTAGATGTGAGGGGAAAAAGGTATTTGATCCTCTGCTGAACAGATAGTTTGGGATACCACAAGGCACACAAATTACAATCGGTTAATCTATAACAGATACTCCTTACTTTATAGAGCACAGCTGCCCATAGAATCAGCGTCTTCTACTCCGACCTCTCCACCCGCACGGTGAGAGCAGCAAGTTTAGGAAAGGACATCAGGGCCAGGATCACAGATGATCCGCTGTTAGTTGCTTACAAAATGGCACCTGTTAGTGGAATTATTGGGAATTGGTCATTCACTGTAGTCAGACTTTTTCTCCATGAAGGTTCCCGTGTCAGAAGGAAAGTAGGATGATGATGATGAAGGAGAGGCCTCTGCCCACAGGTACAAGAAAGAAGCTTCAGATCTGAAGGACCACAGCCACCGAGCACATCAGATGTATCAGATGTATCAGATGTATCACCTGTATCACATGTATCAGATGTATCAGATGTATCAGCTGTATCAGATGTATCAGATATATCAGATGTATCAGCTGTATCAGATGTATCAGATATATCAGATGTATCAGATATATCAGATGTATCAGCTGTATCAGATGTATCACCTGTATCAGATGTATCAGATGTATCAGATGTATCAGCTGTATCAGATGTATCACATGTATCAGATGTATCAGATGTATTAGCTGTATTAGCTGTATTAGCTGTATCAGCTGTATCAGATGTATCAGCTGTATCAGATGTATCACATGTATCAGATATATCAGCTGTATCAGATGTATCACCTGTATTAGCTGTATCAGCTGTATCAGATGTATCACCTGTATCAGATGTATTAGCTGTATTAGCTGTATTAGCTGTATCAGCTGTATCAGATGTATCAGCTGTATCAGATGTATCACAATCAGATATATCAGCAGATGTATCACTGTATCAGATGTATCACCTGTATCAGATGTATCAGATGTATCACCTGTATCACATGTATCAGATGTATCAGATGTATCAGCTGTATCAGATGTATTAGCTGTATCAGATGTATCAGCTGTATCAGATGTATTAGCTGTATCAGATGTATCAGCTGTATCAGATGTATCAGCTGTATCAGATGTATTAGCTGTATCAGATGTATCAGCTGTATCACCTGTATCAGCTGTATCAGATGTATCACATGTATCAGATATATCAGCTGTATCAGATGTATCACCTGTATTAGCTGTATTAGCTGTATCAGCTGTATCAGATGTATCACCTGTATCAGATGTATCAGATGTATCACCTGTATCACATGTATCAGATGTATCAGATGTATCAGCTGTATCAGATGTATCAGATGTATCAGATGTATCAGATGTATCAGTATACACAGTAACTGAAAACTCCCCGTGTAGAAGGCACATGTGTAGGCTCTTATTGATGCTGAGGTGATAAGATCTGGGCAGATGAGAGTAAAACCAAGCTCTTTGGCATCAACTTATCCGGGTGTGTTTGGGGGAAGAGATGTGCTCCCTGATGAACACCCGGCCCAAAGCCTAACACTGAGATGTAGCCAGGAAACCTGAAGGACATAGAGTCCCTTCCTCACATCTGTGCCCACTTGGTGATGGTCGACTGACTTCTCTGCTTCCCAAAAAAGGTTCTTCCACCAAATCAAAAATCATGTTTTGCTTCTGGATCAAATACTTATTTCACAAAGTGGCATGAAGAAAATGTGTAACTTTTATATAATTTGTATTTTTTTCTGAATCTCTCACTGAAATTCTGTCTCTCCATGTTAAAATGAAACGACGACAAAAACATTAGAGACTTCCATTTCTATGAAAGCAAACCTACAAAATCAGCTCTTATTTCCTGACAGTAAGTGAAGTTTCCCACAGACTCTTGTCTAAGATCAGCTTTTTGCCAGGATTAAGTGCTTTACATTAACATCAATGTAAATTTGATGAACATCTATTCCTTACTAACACTGGTTTAACACAGGATAAACTTACGTTTAGTTCTCAGCCCAAACATCAGCAAGAAGTCAAATTAAGACTATAAAATATTTCAAATAAAATTTTTTCTCCTTATGAAATCGTGTCTTTGCCTTGTTTTTGTACCAAGGATAAGAAGAAGAAGGTTTGGTGAGCAGTAAAAGCTCAGGTAAATGTATTGTAGTCCATCAGACCAATGCTCTAATTATTGGCCTAAGGCTGCAGTCCAACAACTTTAGCATTGATAGAGTCAGATGTCACACTAGAATCTTTTGTTTTTGGTTATAATCAATTTTTAAAATGACAACATATTCAGCAGGATTTAATTTTCATCCATTATAGTTCATGTTCAATTCCAACAAACTGAACAGAAAATCCACATCCTGCCATCACATACTGAGCAGATTAATAAGCTACATATATTAATTATGAACATTTCACCTGCTGTGGCCTGAACATTCCTCATGGAGCTGAACAGGGCTCTGAATCTGTTCGTACTGGAGGCAAAATCAGCGCTCTGTTGCCACACTGGAGACTGGGATTATAAGCGTCACGTTGGCTAAAGATTTAAAATCAGGGAAGATTTTTCCAAATGATCAGGATTTTATCAACAATCTCTGAAGGAGGGCTTTTCTGAGGGCTTTAGCAGGAGGAAATCCTGCAGCATGCCACACGGCCGGTCTGTGTCTGGTGCAGTCACAGATGTGTTCCAACGTCTCCGTAACTCTTGTCAGCTCCAGGATAACGAGATGACTGAGTACAGCGTCCAGGTCTGAGCTGATGCCCCGTTGAATCTTCTTTTTGACTGATTTAGTTACCTGGCCTATGTGCGTAAAGTTGAAAATGTCTGCACCAAGTGGTCAGGGTTGGGAATTGTAATCCGTCAAAAAGGTTGATGGACTTCAATTTGTCATCATCATCAAAAAAACACAACACAAACAAAGGACAATATTAGGTTCATGGGGCCCCTGTGTAGTTATTGTAACTGCTCTCACTTTTTATGCAAAAGAGAATGCTGATCAATAAAATCAGCACAAGATCAAATTAAACATGACTCCTGACATCTTGTAGACTCAGATCATATGATTCAGCTGTGTTATATTGCTTTGGCTGGTTTCTGTTACGGACTGCGTTACTGAGGAGTGATTTCTGTTTTGACTCACTATAAGCCTGTCACATTAGTTCTGACCTGCAAATCTTAATCCAACAACTGATACTGACTGACTTTCTGCAAAGCTTTCACATGGTCTGACCAGGAGGTCTTCACAGTCAAACATATTTCTTATATCAGAGTGCATCTGGGCAAATATTAACTGTAATAGCACCTAGAAGTATTCAGTGTAGTGGCTGAATATGTCGATCTTAGAGAGGGAGCTGAGGGTAACTTCAAACATGAAACATATCAACACGTAACGTTCTGTGTAATTACCAGTGCGTTCATTTAAGCAAGCATGGCTGAGAGAGAAGAGAGCAGTATAAAGACAAGGTTTTTAAAAGCTGCAGTCCTCCTGGCAACAGTACACTGTAGACAGACAGTCAGTGTCATTCTCAGAGAACCCACTATCTTAATCAGAAATGGTAAAGAAAAAACAAAAACGGAATGAATATTGGTCATGTAACTAATCTGGCTCTTTGAGAAATATTTAAACAAAGACTACAGAAATCAATCACTGAACTGCACTCACTCTCATCAGTTTTAGCTCTCATTCTCTCAAAGAAACGGTTTGTTTTTTATGATGATGTGGTGTTTTAGCAGTGCATCTTCCTCAGAACATGGTGCATCTCTTCCCCCTCTTCTTCACAGGCGGAGGGCAGAGCACGGCGCGGATGGCCTCATCAAATACTGTCTTCAGGCCTCGCTGGGTCAGAGCAGAGCACTCCAGGTATTTCACAGCCCCTACGGTCCAGGAGGGAACGATGAGAGGAAAGGGTGAACTTCCTGGTGTTAACACGCTCCCTGCCCACAGCTGGCTACTAATTAGTTACAGTTACTCAGTTACATTTGCTCAACTAACTATTTTGGGTACAACCTCATGTCAATGACTCAGCACAATCTGCTGGGATTCCTTACATAGAAAACTTTTAACTGATTGGAATGTTTGGATAATTGTATTGAAATTACTTTTCGTGTCAATTTCCCTGGGATTACATCTGTTGGGAATCGGCACTACATAAATAAAGTGAATTGAATTTTTTTTATATATATACAAAAGCATAAAGTATGGTGTAGTTTTAATGCACAATACTTTGTACTTTTAACTGAGTAGTTTTATTCTGATTAGGTAATGGTACAGATATCCAGTGCCATCAAGGCACCGGTTCTGACGTAAACGGTAGGAACCAGACCGAACAGCAACGCACATTTCGGTGCTTTATTTCCGTTCTTTTTTCTGGAGATGTCAATGGATTTGGGGCATACCATCAGCCAAGACTGATGCCCTATTTCACCAGAAAAGTCTGATATGGGTATCTTTTTGCAAAAAACCCCTGCTAAACCTGTGAAAATGAATGCATTAACACTGGTTGATTAATTCCTAGAATTACCTACATTTTTCTAACGCAATTAACGCATACACAGAATACCGCCCTGTTTATAATCCAGACTGCACCACATCTGTTCTTCCTAACCTGCCAAACTACGGATTGCTGTGCAGCAGCATGTGTGTGTGCGTATGAGTACGTTATTACTGCCGTATTGGGTTGATGTGATTATAAGCTCATAAGTTGTCTGTGGGAATTTTCCTTGTCATCTGCTTCGGATGTCAGCTCGCTGTGAGTGGTGCGGAATATAAATGCTCTCTATTTATGTTGATTTATGCATGTTGGATCACTGTATAGCTTCAATACATTTCATAGTGAGTTACCACTTCATTAAAATGCCAACTTATTCAGTTAAATTGATATTTTCAGATGCTAACTGATTAACGGAAGTAGCTGTGTACATCTTCACAATAAAAGCATTCATTTCCTGATGTGATGAATTGGAGAGTTTTATCTGTTGGGTTTACTTACAGGAAAATGGTAAATTGTGAGATTTGATTACTAAGTCTATATTACATTTGATTTATTTGATGTTTAACACAGACTGGTGATATCCACATGTTAAGTTTATTTATAAATCTTGGTTAATTCAATTCAATTTCAATTCAGTTTATTTATATAGCGCCATTTCACAACAGATGTCATCTCAAGGCACTTTACAAAAAGAGTTATTACAATACAATGTTAAGTGTAGAAATTACAGAACCACAGAAGATTGCGTCGTGGAATTCTCAGCAATCCCTCATACTGAGCAAGCATGCAGCGACAGTGGGAAGGAAAAACTCCCTTTTAACAGGAAGAAACCTCCGGCAGAACCAGGCTCAGCACAAGCGGTTATCTGCCGCGACCGTCTGTGGCTTGGAGAATGGTTAGTTTCACTAACTTAGTTGTATTTGTTATTTTTGATATGAGACCACACATACACTGTTAAGGTAATTGTGGAGTTCAAAACAAAAATTCAATTGATTTTTCCTAATTGATTTTTCCTTTATTTACAAGGAAAACAGTATTTTTTCATTTAGGAATGGTGATTAATTCACAGATACCCTTTGATTGATTAGATTTTTTTAAATGTAATCATTTGACAGCCCTACTAAAAATAAAAAAATAAGATGGTTTTTGAACGAATTTTGTATGTTTTCCATTCTTTAAGCACCGTTTAAGCTCCAGCACGCTTCAAAAATACCAGTTTGGCACCAGTATCGGATAAAACCTAAACGATACCCATCCCTACTTATGAAGTATTGCTACTGTTACATGAGTAAACTCTGTGTATACTCAATCCACTGTAATTTTACTGAATAAAGAAGAAACATGTCTTATATGTGCTCAAACACACACCTTATCTTCTGTATGCTTAAAGAAAAAATGTGGAAATGGAAAACATTTTTTTATACCTACATTTGTTATTTTGTAATATATATTTGTGAGATATTTGTCATTTTAATCCTTTCCTTACAGAAAAAAAATGTATTTTACATGGGCAAATACCATGTTATTTGGCGGCATGTGAGATGATTTTTTTTATCAAATCTCAGATGTTAAAAAACATTTGAGACATGAAGAGTATGTTAACAACTGTTTTTTTAAACAAATTTGCCATGTGAATTTGGAAGATTTTAATAGTAATAAACTGGGAAACCCGTGGACTTTCACATGTGAAACCGATGGGATAACATGTAAACCACATGTAAAACATGTTATTTTCCAGACGAAACCTACATGAGGAAACCATGTAGAATTACATGTGAAGGTCAAGTGTTTTCCACATCTGTGGTTTACCAGCTGCCATCTGGGATAGCGTGTGATCCCATGTCAAGAACATGTTCAAGTTTAGCAACAAACAAGTATTTCTGTCTGCCCATTTCATGTCTTTCATTTGTTGTGGATTTTGAACTTTGAGAACCTGGTGTATCACCGTCTTTTTTTGCTGGATCTGAAATTTCTCTTTTACAATCTTTGATAGCTTAATGAATATGAGCATATCTGGTGATGTGTATCTGGATGATGAGGGAGGTGTGGCCTAAGGAGGTCGACACCCTAAACTAAGCTCTGCCCTATTAGTCAGCTTCTTTTCTTGAAGTAAAAACAAGAATCAACTGGCAGAAAAGTAAAAAATGGCCAGAAGTCTCAGAGGGCTACATGGCTCTTTGAATTGTTAAAACATTTCGGAGTGATTACAGAACCACTGTAACAAACAGTCAACAGTGTCTCACAAAACAAAGTGAGGAACAAAAGACTCACAAGATCTGCCAAGGATTTGGGATGAATCAAACGTGAAGCTACCAGGAAGCCGCCATCTTTCAGTGCTGTCATATTTTAACAATGCAGCCTACCTGAAGTACTTAGAAGTACCAGATGTTCAGAACTCAGAGATGGCCAAGGTGAGAAAGGCTGGAAGTCCCCACTACTGAGCAAGACACAAAAGCAGAAGCGTCTAGACCTGGCCAAGAAATTACAGGTTTTACGGACAGAAGAATGAGAGTGACTCTTGACGGACCAGATGGATGGTCCAGTGGGTGCAGCAGTAACGGGTACAAAGTTCCACTTCGAGTCAGACGCCAGCAAAGTGGAGGTGGGGTATTGATGTTGGTATTGTTAAAGATGAGCTGGTTGGACCTTTTGAAGAAAGACTCAAAATCAATTTCCAAACCTACTGCTAGTTTTAGAAGACTCTTTCTTCAAGCAGTTGTACAGGAAGAAGTCTGCATCTTTCAAAAAGAGAGGACAATGTTCCGTCACATGTATCCAAGTACTGCTTTGCATGGCTAGCCAGTGGAGGTGTGTATGATGAAAAACTGGTGATATGGTCCCCTTCCTCACCTGAGCTGAACCCAAAGGAGAAGTTGTTGGTAGTTCTTTAATGGGAGATTTATAGTGAAGGAAAGTTGATGGTCAACAGATCCAGAAAGTGACAGACTAGAAGTGACATATAGAAGATGTGTCATTGTTACTGAAAAAAAGGGTGACTTGTATTGGTCAGATAATTTTTATTATAAATGTCAGACATTTTTATTGGAAAATTTTGAGTTGTTGTTTGTAATTCTCACTTAAACACATGAAATAAAAAGTAAGATGGGAAAATGTGTATTTCACAATAATTCTACACCATAACAGATGCCCAAAGATTGTGCACATATAAATATTCTCCTAAGAAAGCCAAAACCTCACTTTAATTCTTTTAAGCATTCATGCTTAAAAATGTTTTGTTATATTGGATTAACCAAGAGCACTTTGATTGGTGATTGATAAAAATAATCCTAAAAAAATTGGACTTTCCTAATAACTCTGCACACAGTGTACATGCCACGTAGTAAAACCCATCCACCACCTGCATTTCATGCTCATAACTGCTCGCTGTAGAACTAAAAGTGCTTTATTCATCGTTTGCACCTAAAAGGATGTTAACAAATGTGCTTTATACAATCTAATTGAGTCTCACCAATCTCTCTCGCCATAGCCAGGCCCTGAGGATAGGTAATGGGAGAAAGTTTCTTGTCCCGCAGCCTTTCGATGGTGTCCTTGTCATCCCGCAGATCCAGCTTCGTCCCCACCAAGATAATGGGTGTGTTGGGGCAATGGTGTCTCACCTCTGGGTACCACTACGGCACCAGTGACACACACGTGCATTCATGGATATACACAGGAACAATGTCAGTGGAGAGAAGAAACAGAAGAGTTAGCTAGAGGCAGAGGAAGGATATTACGCGCCATTCCGCAAGGACGATAGAAATGAAGGCGTCAATAAGAAAGGTTGTTTCTGGTAAAGCTGGATAAAAGCAAACAATTTTGCTTACAAAAAACCTATGAGATAAAACAAGTTTGAATCACATCACATGATGAGGAAACTCTGCAGAGGGAGGCAGGCCTGGTTCAAGGTAGGATTTCACATGAGAGCATCTCTTTATGCTCAGCACGCCAAACCACAGCCGGCCGTCACACTCCCACCGCAGAGCGTCAGGACTCCTTCAGGCCTCGCTTTCCAATGGCTGCCTGTTCTCCGTCCTCTGACGGAGCCAGTTTAACTTTGCACCATTCAAAGCCGAGGGCTGAGTGGACGTAGACGCCGTCTCATAAGCCAGGTGGAGCTATAGATGTGCCTCCTTGTGGTCAGACTCGGCTTAGGTGAGATAAAGGTAGAGGGTGGGCGTTCGGTCAGTGTACTGACCTTAGCTCGGACGTTCTCAAAGGAGGCCGGACTGACCAGGGAGAAGCATATCAAGAACACATCCTGGGAGAGAATCAGAGAGATTGCTGGTTGAGGGTGAAATCTGTCTGTGTGGGTGTGGGTGTACATGACCACAAAGAGGTTTGTCTAGTTCTTGCATACCTGGTGCAATTTAACAAATCTGGATCACTATAAAGACCAGTATTCATTGTCAAGCTTTAGATTAAAATCTAATCAATTCCTCTTGTGCTGTAGTTTACATTTTATTCCAGCCAATGGTCAGATATGTGAAAAATTAGGACCCCCACTGACAGCCTTTGTGCTTTTAGAAAACATTTGGACATAAATTGATAAGTTACGGTGGTTAGAAGTCGTGTTAGATATTTAAAATATTTTGCCAAAAGTAACTTGAAGTAGTGTAACTCAGTTACATTTTTAAGACAGTAATATGTAATGCAAACAGCTAATATATTTCACTAGTAATGTGAAATATATTACAATTTCTTTGTAACTTGCCCAACACTGGTTAGCAATGATTGAGAACCAAAGTGTAACAGTGATCAGTTAAGCGATTTTAATGGAGAAAAGATAATAAATCTTACAAAATCAACAAGTGGGCAAAAAACAAAGAAACCAGAGGACGAGGAACAGCAACGATGAACTGGCAGTGAACTGAGAGAGCTTAAAGGGACTATGTGAAGTTTGAAAGTTTTGTGCTCAGGAGTGCCCCCGTCAGGCCACACGCATAACAGTAACCTGAATGGTAAGCTGGTGCATGAGGCACAAACATGCTGTGGGAGAGCTCACTCACTCCTGAACAGAAACAACAGCTGAGTCATTCCCCCCCTGGACAATTTACAGATCTGCAGGCATGACTTCAACTGAGGTAAGTTTTTGAGCTCCTGGTTTTTTAACAGAACTCGCAACTGTTTATTGGAAACCTACTACAACCTTTGTAATCAGTAGCATTCATACGGCTCATCAAAGTTTAAGCTGAGCGTACTAACCTGTCGCTCCTGAGTCCTGCATCTGTGGATCTGCTGTACCCTCTGGCTTCTCCTCTGCTATGCTTATCACCATGTGGTCCCTTTGTATTTTCCACCTGGGGTACACTACTTGTTGCATTACTGCTCCTCCATCTCAACTCAGCTTCGGGTTTACATCATTACGTTACATCATGACATTTGAAATCATTTTGCCGTTTTACTTGCTCATTTATCATCTTTCTCATCAAACATAATATTAGAGGGCGATTTGTAACATTCATGTAGACCACGGGTGTCAAATTCATTTCCATTTTTGGTCACATCAAGCTCATAAATATCCATTGAAAGGGACGGTTGTATTGATGAAACTATAACAAGTTGTTAAAATATGAGTAAAAAAATCTCTCTTCGCATTAGACGAGCAGTTCTTGAAATTATATAATTCTTAACATCTTAACATAATGATGTGATTCATGGCTTTTCAAATAAACACTGATTTGATTTTGTAATAAGGTGCACATAAGTAGAACTTAAAGATTCTATTTGTTGGGTCTTCTAGAGTTTAGAGGGCCATATAAATGGTTATGGCGGGCCAGATTTGGCCCCTGGGACTTGAGTTTGACACATGTGATGTAGACAATGATAATTTGCGAGTCAGTGGAGAATTTATGTCTTGCCTGGTTAGTCATGGTTTTTCACAGTATATCAATGCTTCCACTCACAACAAAGGCCAAATTTTAGATTTACTTTGTTGTACTGTTCTTACTCCCTCTACTTGTAGTGTTGATGATCTTCATATCTCTGATCACTTCTTGGATTCCTTCACCCTTTTAATATGTTTCTCTCCTGTGAAACCCTTAAGACTTATTCATTTCTGCAAATTTAAGGATATCAATCTTTAGGATCTTTATATCCTATCTTTATATCCTATCTATTCTCTTTCCTCTATTAGTTCCTCTATCTTTCATTTCCTAATGAAACCGTCAACTACTATAATCTTAGTCTCTGTAACATATTAATACTCTTGCCCCAGTTTAATCTAGATCTGTCTCCTTCCTTCGTTCAGCTCCTTGGTTTGTGCCTCATTCGCACAGATCAGGCAGAAAAGCGTCGCAAATCTGCTTCTGACTTGAAGCGGGACCCCTGACTCTCCGCTCGCTTAATTTGCTTTTGGTGTGTACGTACAGTAAGTGTAGTCCTGGGCATTGCTCTCCCTCCGCCAACCCCAAGAGCCCTACACTGGGCTCAAGCCCCCTCTTTTCACCTGAGGGGGTGGGGATTCCCCAGCTGGACATAGCGCGTGGAAGGATCACATTATTGTAGTTACTCAACGGAACACAGGGAGAACATGCAAACTAAACACAGAAAGGCCCTTTCGTCCCCGGCAGGAATCGAACCGAGGACCGTCTTGCTGTGAGGAGAGCTGCGCTACCAGCTGCGCCACCGTCCTCCCTGTGTATTAATACTTTTATATTTTAAATCAATGAAGGTTTGAGTATTATAACTAGTGAGAAATGTGAGTTAATGTTAATGTATGTCTGGGAAAAGTGTAAAAAAGTGTGTGGCGAGGGAGTTTACAGCCGTAAAATATAATAACTGTAAAAAGTTGGAAAAAAATCAAAAAGGAAAATAACTTGATCCATTAGTGAAAGTAAATTATAGTGTAGTGAATTATTAATCTTTCGTTATTTGGATACTGCAGCTGGAACTTATGTTGTGCTGAAATCACTGTGCAGCAAACAAACACTGTCCGCAGTCCCTGGATTTACCTTGATTTTTCTCATTTCTGAATCGCTGAAAGCGCTGGATGGATAACGACAGCATTGCATCATCAGTGGGAAAACTTTGGGAAAAATTCCCTCCTGCTCTTTCCACCAAAACAACATATGAACATTTTCCTGTTTGGGACTCTTAAACAAAACATTACAAAAACAATATTGTCTCACTCCCAGTCTGCTCGCATTAAATAAACTTCCCCCCGGAGCCGTGGAATTTAATTTGTTTTTTTCTCACCTGAAACAACTTTATGTGGATCACCCACAGGTAGATGCCCTATTGCAGGAGTTTCAGCTGTGAGTTAAATTTGAAGTTTCTCCACGCAGAACGGTGTTGGGGTTGCAGAAGAAGCAGGTTTTGTTGTTGTGCATTCTGCTGGTGCGAGTACATATTATATCCAACATTGTTCTATGTGCTACGGTGTGGATTTTAATAATTCTTCCCATCCAACAGCCTATTGGTGATGTTTAAAAAGGAAAACTGTTAAACCTATGGCTTTTAACTTGTATTGATTCAATAAAGATGTGATTTTCACCATGTTTATATACTGCAGTGCATTTTGTAATGAAACATGAAACAAGTTTCATTTCAGCATTCAAGTTTATAATTATGTCCCCAGCAAATTAAAAAAAAAACTGACACCCTTAGGAAACCTTAAGTACTGGGCCTAGTCAAAGCCTGGTTCTTGAACTATATATGAAACGGTGGGATGAGTTGAAACCAGCTGAACATTTAAGAACTCCTCAAACATCTCACAGCTGAAAGTGGGGAGTGAGCCAAACCTCCCTTAGACTGATGCCAGAGGCTGGTAGACGTCTACAAGAAGCAGCTCGTCAATTCTGACGTCAATTCTAGCAAAGCATGAAACACTAGAGATGAAGGGCCAGATAAAAACAATAAGATATTGTCATGGGAAAGGTTTTTTGTTGTAGCTTTTAAAGCCTCACATGGCCACCCTCCTCCAATATATATCACTGATCAATTGAAGCCTTACCGTTCGTCGTCCCAGACTTTAGGTTCTGTAGGCCAAAGGTTATGGGTGGTGAAGAGCCCTCTCAGTCCAAGTCTCTGAAATGACTTTACTAGATTTATACTGTAGTCTCATTTAAAAAGCAGCTGAAAGTGATTTTATTTAGACAAGCATTCCATTATAGCTACAATGTCATCATTTTCTATATTTCTATATTTTGGATCATTTGGTGTGATGTTTTTAATCCTTCTCTTTCACTAATTTCTATGCTTATTTAAAATGATTTTGCTAAGATGTTTTCTTTGACGCACATCTGAAATTTCTGGTTGGTGACCAATGATCCGAGCAAGTTGACGCTCCCGAATAGAACACAGAGATAAACGCTGCTATACTCTGGCTCCTGTAGCTGCTTCCCATTCCTGCTGGGAAAGTAGTTCAAAAAAGATGTGGAAATTTTCATCTTTGAGGCTAAAAAATGCATGATCCATAATCTCATGAACAAAAAAAAACTGGCATCAGGTAATATCTGGCTATACTAATATTTTTAAACAATTTAAAACATAGGGAATATTTTAAAGTATAATTAATTCATTTTGGTATAGTCAATCATTTATTTCAGTTTCTAATGGTAGGATACACCACCTACTGGCATAAATGGCTAACTGCATTTGGCTAAAATTCACAGAAATACTGATGGGTTTTGTTTCGGCAAACATCAGCATGACACATCCTAGGAATCAACAGATGCCCACTGAGCTTGACTTGAGTTTTATCTGAGGAAAAACTCAATAGAAATGAACTTTACTTACAAAGTCTTTAATGGGGAGTCCTAATTTTTCACCTGACTACGCTTTGTGTATCTATATGTACATTTGTTGAATTCCTACAGTTGTTCCTGCATGACACTGTGTGAGTGAAGAAGTGTGGTTGGGAGAAGGAGTCAGAATACCGTCTGTGGGTAAGACAATGGTCTGAGTCTATCATAGTCCTCTTGTCCTGCTGTGTCCCAAAGGCCCAGATTCACTGGCTTCCCATCCACCATAACATTGGCAGAGTAGTTGTCAAAGCTGGAACAGACGGAACAGCACAAAGTTAAATAAAAGTTTAGAGTGAAGCCAGGTAAGGTGCACACACACATCCTTAAATCAAATCATATTTTTTATATATTTTTTGGATACTTTAGAAATAATCAAGTCCTACGCTAATTATTCTTATTCAAATGTGATAAAATGTCACATATGTTGGAAAACCTTGAGAGACCCCACATGGTGGAAAGAAAATGGTGGATGTATAGTTGACACTCGAAAAATTCGAAAATCATGCAAAAGTTTATTCCAGAAATTTAAATAAAAAAAAAGATAAAAATATAATATTGACTCCTTACATGCAAATGATATTTCAAATGATATTTCAAGCCTTTATTTGTTATAATGTTGATTACTATTGCTTACAGCTTTGTGTGAAAACCACAAATTCATAATTTTATAAACTTAGAATATTGCGAAAGGGTTCAATATTTTTGGCTCAAAGTGTCACAATCCTAGTCATCTACTGGTGTTGGTCCACTGGGCTTTATTAAGTCCAGAGTCATCTACTGGTGTTGGTCCACTGGGCTTTATTAAGTCCAGAGTCATCTACTGGTGTTGGTCCACTGGGCTTTATTAAGTCCAGAGTCATCTACTGGTGTTGGTCCACTGGGCTTTATTAAGACCAGTCATCTACTGGTGTTGGTCCACTGGGCTTTATTAAGACCAGAGTCATCTACTGGTGTTGGTCCACTGGGCTTTATTAAGTCCAGAGTCATCTACTGGTGTTGGTCCACTGGGCTTTATTAAGTCCAGAGTCATTTACTGGTGTTGGTCCACTGGGCTTTATTAAGTCCAGTCATCTACTGGTGTTGGTCCACTGGGCTTTATTAAGTCCAGAGTCATCTACTGGTGTTGGTCCACTGGGCTTTATTAAGTCCAAGGTCATTTACTGGTGTTGGTCCACTGGGCTTTATTAAGTCCAGAGTCATCTACTGGTGTTGGTCCACTGGGCTTTATTAAGTCCATGTCATTTACTGGTGTTGGTCCACTGGGCTTTATTAAGTCCAAGGTCATTTACTGGTGTTGGTCCACTGGGCTTTATTAAGTCCAGAGTCATCTACTGGTGTTGGTCCACTGGGCTTTATTAAGTCCAAGGTCATTTACTGGTGTTGGTCCACTGGGCTTTATTAAGTCCATGTCATCTACTGGTGTTGGTCCACTGGGCTTTATTAAGTCCAAGGTCATTTACTGGTGTTGGTCCACTGGGCTTTATTAAGTCCAAGGTCATCTACTGGTGTTGGTCCACTGGGCTTTATTAAGTCCATGTCATCTACTGGTGTTGGTCCACTGGGCTTTATTAAGTCCAAATTCTAGCAGCCATCTATCGGGACATTTTGGAGCACTTCATGCTTCCTACTGCAGACCAGCTTTATGGAGAAGCTGACTTTATTTTCCAGCAGGACTCGCCACCTGCCTACACCACCAAAAGTACCAAAACCTACCTCAATGACTATAATGGGATTACTGGGATTGATGCTACTGACTGATAGCATCTATGCTACATGCTGATAGCATCCATGCTACTGGCTGATAGCATATATGCTACATGCTGATAGCATCCATGCTACTGGCTGATAGCATCTTTGCTACAGGCTAATAGCATCCATGGTACGCTGCATTAAGGCAGGAAGTGATGCAAAAAGGACCAGACCAACTACTGAGTACATATACAGGAATAGATTTTACACAGGTCCCACATTTCTATATTTAAAATATGTCTTTATTGATTTCATGGATTATTCTAATTTCCTGAAATTTTTATTTTTTGATAATATATTGTAAACCATAATCATCAACATTAATACAAATAAAAGCTTGAAATATCTCACTTACATGTAACGGGTCTATCAAATATTAGTTTCACCTTTTAGGTTAAATTACTGAAATAAATGAACTTTTGCACGATATTCTAATCTTTCAAGCTTTAACCGTAAAGGTTTTGGTCCTACATGTGTTGTGTGGCCACAGAGCAATGAAGAGACAAAACACATGAACAGATTTTATAGTGTGTTCCATTTTTAGTTGGAACTCAGAAATTCCAACTTAAGGGAAAACACAAAATGGAACATCCCCCAAAGTCGGACTTCTCACTTGTAAAGTCAGATCATTTTTGACTTTCAATATGTCCGCTCCTTGTATTAACATTGGAAGAACTGGTAAAAATATGTTTATTCTATTAGATAAACTGGTAAAAAGGCATTTAAAAATCGATATTAAAATTAGTTTCTCTTAGCAAAAAAGGAAAACTTAGTTACAATACAATACAAGGGATGATTGTACATTTCTTGGAAGTTTGTACAGGTACTCCTACATAGATTTATAACAATTATCTTTGTAATGTTTAGAGATTTTAGGTACATGTCAAATTCAGAAATAAATACCTTAAAGTTTGGTGGTAATTTCAGTATGCTATGGTGATGTATGAAAAAGTTTGCCGACAGAGAACTAGGTGATAACACAATTATTTGCTTTTGTTTCGAAGAAGAGTTCTAAAGTTCCTTAAGACATCTCTCCACTAGTACCTTTTGCCGAGCCGTACTGTACCGTTACAATCGGTAACGCGGCTCGACACGACTCGACTCGTCAAGTGTTGTTTCACAGTTCCAACTAACCAGAGTGTCTCAAGTGAGCAAGTCCGTCATATGGTGGGCGGTCCCAGAGTACGTAGCGGGAAGTAAATGATACAGTACGGCTCAGCAAAAGGTACTAGTGGAGAGATGCCTATAGTATCGGCTTGGCGCGGCTTGGAGCGGCTCAGCCAAACTTCTGCTGGTGGAGAGTAAAAGGTACTGAGGTTTAGTCGATCCGAGTCGAGTCGAATCGTACCGGTGGAGAGACGCCTATAGGTATCTACAGTTAAGGGTACAAAATAGTTCCTTTGCTGTTACCACCCCAGTGACAAGACATTGTACCCCTAAAAGTACAATTCTGTACTTTAATTTCTGAGTATGTTGCAACCATAAAGAGCTGTGGAAAAAAAGATTGGTCTGCAAAATTCAGTGAATTGGAACAGCACCGCAAAGAGGAGAGTTTCAACATTTCTTCACAGGGAAGTACGAGACTGTTAAGTTTAGATAGATCAGAGGTTCCCAACCTGGATTCTGAGACCTAAGTCCAGAAAGATTGCAGGGTGTCTGCAAAATGTTGTCGATGCTGAAGATCAATTAAGTTCAATTTGTTCAGAATACTTTATTAATCCATCCCAAAGGGAAATTAAATACCTTTGAAACTCCTACTATCTAAGTTTCTTCAAAGATTTATTGTAGAAGCTGATGTACAAGTTCAGTCCATTTACCATTCCTGTGGCGCTCTACAGATCTGAAGAAGCTTCTAACACTGTAAGACAGTCTGATGAAGGGGATGCTCAGGGTGGTCCATAAAGTACTTCATTTAATGAAGAATCCTTTTTTGTACCTTAATCTTCAGAGGGTCCACAACAGCCAACCTGTGTGCCAATGATTTCACATTGTCCATAATGGTTGATGGAGGAGATAGTTTGAAATTTTTACTTTTCTCTCTCCTCTTTGCTCCTGCTCTGAATTCACAGCATCTCCTTTCCAACACATCTTTGTGGGTGCAGTTGAGGTATTTTAGCTTTCTTTCTTTTTGTTTCTGGTAATCATTTGTGTTTTATTCTGCCTTGTGGATTTGGGTTAATCCTGATGCAATAAACCCTCAGAGATGGTTTACTCACTTTTAGCCATTACTCTGCATTCTATATACCATGCTTACTGAGAAACTTTGCTAATTAGTAATCTACTCATTATTTTTGTAACAGCATCATCTCCTAACTGTCAGGGTCTGTAAACTTTGTCATTACCACAAGGCTGTGTTTTTTTTTCTGCTGTGAAAGTGTATGTGGTTCACTCACACAGTGGGGATGTATTCACCAGGAAAGGCATTGGTGGTGTAGCTGATTAGCAGACAGGTCTTTCCCACAGCCCTGAGGAAGAAGGAAAATGAGGACACATTTATTAAACAAGTCCACCCATGTACAAATGAAACAGCCATGTCTATACAGACTGTATGAAACAGGCAATAGATGTCTAATGTCCCTTTAAGTGGAATGTGAAGACAGGCTACTACTCCCCTTCACTGGGGCACACAGACACTGGCCCAGATTCATGTTGCCTGGGGACACAGTAGCCCTCTGTGACACAGCCTCCACCCACTGCTGTGAACACACACACACACACACACACACACACACACACATGCACACACACAGGACTTGCCCGCGTCCTATTCTGGGCTGTCCTCAGATTGGTGATGGTAAGGACAGGGCACTGGTAATAACTCCTGTAAATCAGTGATACTGGTTCCAAACAAACACACATTATTAAATGGCCATTCAGACAGAGGCGAGGGAGGAGGGTGAGAACGCCACAGGCAGGGGGGGGTAGATCACTTGTAGATAACAAAATACTTGTTTAAAAATGTTCCAGAGTTGGAAAGATGTCAATTTTCAATCATATACAAGAACGAAGGCACCAAGCTAAATTGGTTGTAATGTCCCTTTTGAAAAGTAACAATTGATCATTCATTACTTCCACCACGGAGGTTATGTTTTTGTCAGGATTTGAGGTGTGTTATTGTGTCTATAAGCATCATAACTCATAAGGTTGTAGATGTATTTTGTTAAAATATTTTCTAACATTAATCCCTTACCACCCATTGCATTACCAGGTTTTGTCAGTTGATTTGTAAATGAGGCATGTAAAAAGCTTTCTGTAAAAATAATGTCAAGCACTGAGTGTGTTCCATTAAATAATGGTTGCGTTTTATATTATTGTGTACATACATAGTGTTCAGGATGACATGGACCCTGTTTTCATTGTGTCATCTCCTGTCTCCTCCTATCAGGCTTTAAATATGATGGATTTCAGATTCCTTCCCGTCATTCCTGGGGATGATCCACCCAACTTTTTCAAGGCCTGCGTTGTGAGGGACATTTATTCTTTTTTACCTCTCCTCACTTCTCCCCCCATTCCTTAGTTCCTCCTGTTTACCATCTTCTTTATTTTCCTGCAACTTTACTTCTGTTTTTTTTACTTCACTCTATAGCTAACCTCCTCTCTACCTACTGTCCATATTATTTGTAACTTTTTTATGTTTATGTATTATTGTCATTGATTATTAAACATGATGTTCACTGCCCTAGCCAGTGCTTGGACACTGAACATCTGTGTCATGTGTTTCAGAACACTGATGTTGAGGAAAGTTTGTACAGAAATCCTTCAGTGTGGCTCCTCTGCCATCAGCAGGAAAACATTTCTCCATGCATGCCGCCCCTTCACCATAATACAACCTCAGTGGGAATCATCTAGGAAGGAAAAATCGTGATGGATGTTGAGAACCTGCCCCAGGCTGTTTATGTTGTCTTTGGACTTCTAAGCTCTGCATCTCAGCTATCCAAAGTACATGAACACTTGTGATTTTGTTCATCAGATACTTTTGAACATAGGTAAGACGGATGTAAAGAAAGGGGGAGAGTGTGGTTCTAGATGAATTTGTAAATTTAAATATTCCAAAATTCAGATGTGCTGAGTTAATCCACATTTCAGACAGTTCAGTATTGTAATATTTAGATTTTTGTTCTATAAATCAGATATATGTTCAATAAACATCTGTTGTATGTATTCATTTTCATTTTTGCCTCTATCGATTGAATAATATATTTTGATTTTTAAGAACTACAAAAGTTAAGCTTGGTGAGTTAGAATATACAGTGAATTTCATTTAGTAATGGAGTAATGCTTACTTAACAGGATGAGTTAATTAAATGGCTGTTCAATCATTGTTTAAACAAAGTATTTTTAGTCATTGCAGCTCTGTTTTAGTACATTCAACTTAAATTTTCAATTCGAACCCACCCAAGTACATTGAAGGTACATCACTGCAATCATTCAACTAATGCTTCATTACTTAAAAAATTTAACGCAACGAGTTACCTACGTTTTTTATAGTAGATTCAACTTATCCGGGTTTACAGTGTAGTAGATGTCTTATATGAAATAGTGAAAATACACATTTTGTTGGACAAACTTGTTGAGCTGTATTATACTTTAGTGGAGTTATTGACTAATATTTTGAAATCGGCTTTGACAGTATCTGTGATCTTAGTTTCCTACTCTTGATTGTGAATGCAAGCTTATTGAATTCAGATGCTCCAGAAACTGTGTAATCAGCCTATGATGTATGTGATTCTACATGAATTGTTGAGCCATGTCGTTGTATTGATGTTATTATAAGGTGTATTAATTTAGTTTGGACAATGTAGGATGTCACTGAAGGCCTAGGGGTGACACCCACAGCCAGCCACACACTTATTAGAAGTCAAGCTATCAGCAACAAGCCTCTGCAATGTCTCATTTTATAAAAAGGGACTCAGGGGTCTGCAGACCCTCAAACACTGAATTCATGTCATGATACAATTCAATTCAGTTCATTTATATATAGGGATGGGTATCGTTTAGGTTTTATCCGATACATTTGAAACAGCGCTGGTGCTTAAAGAATGGAAAACATTCAAACTTTGTCCAAAAACCCTATTATTTTTTACATTTTATTAGTGCTGTCAAACAATGAAATATTTTGATCTAATTAATCAGAGTTTGGTGTAAATTCATCAATATTCCTACATATGACCATAAAAACTAACATTTTCAGTGTAAATAAAGGACAAATCTTGATGCCATTGCTTTCTTATTAAATATAGGAGAAATCAATAGAATTTTTGTTTTGAACTCCACACTTACATTCACAAAGCTTTTAGCATGTTCTTTTTCTTTTCGTTTTTTTTGCAAAAAGCCATGTTAGCGTTTTTCTGGTGATATAGAAAATCACTTTTGGCTGGATATCGGTACCCATCCCTATTTATATAATTGCTCAGCATAAACGAGTACACCCCACTACGTTTGTCAGAAAACCTTCAGCTTCCTTTCAGAATCAACATTTTCTATGAGATACTATACTACAAAATACTCCCACAAATGTGGGCCATTGATTGCAAACAAGATTTGTTCATTTGCACACACAAAAAAGTGATTTTCCTAACAAATTCATTCAAGCCCATGTTGCAAAAATGAGTACACCCCAATTATAGTCCTAGGAGAAAAGCCAAACTTAAGACTACAGAATTCTAATTAACAGGCATTCAACCACAGGTGAGTCTAATGATTCATTTAAGAGGCGTCCAGCAGACAGGTGACAGTAAAAGGGCATTACTTTACAAAGACAAGCTCTTCCTATTTCAAGCTGTCAATAATGGCTCCCCATGGAAGAGAAATCTGAGAAAGGAAATCATTTCTTTACAGAAAAAAGGTGAGGGCTACAAGAAGATCAGCAAAGCTTTACATATCAGTCAAAATACTGTAGTGATCAAAAAACTTGAGAAAGATGGAAGTGCAACCATCTAACAAGGCCGTCCAGGTCGTCCACCCAAGTTAACATCTCAACAGGAGCGTCTTCTGATTAGAAGGGTTGAAGAAAATCTCCATCCAAGTTCACTGCAGTTAGCTAAAGGAGTACAGGTGCTGGCCAGTAAATTAGAATATCATCAAAAAGTTGAATTATTTCAATTATTCCATTCAAAACTGAAACTTGTACATTATATTCATGCAATGCACACAGACCAATGTATTTCCAATGTTTATTTCTTTTAATTTTGATATTTATAAGTGACAACTAATGAAAACTCCAAATTTGGTATCTCAAAAAATTAGAATATTTTAAAGGCCAATGAAAAAAAATGTTTTTTTTTAAATGTTGGCCAACTGAAAAGAATGAACATGAAAAGAATGTGCATGTATAGCACTCAATACTTAGTCGGGGCTCCTTTTGCCTCCATCACTGCAGTAATGCGGCGTGGCATGGACTCGATCAGTCTGTGGCACTGCTCAGGTGTTATGAGAGCCCAGGTTGCTCTGATAGTCGTCTTCAGCTCCTCTGCATTGTTGGGTCTAGCGTATTGCATCTTCCGCTTCACAATACCCCATAGATTTTCTATGGGGTTAAGGTCAGGCGAGTTTGCTGGCCAATCAAGGACAGGGATACCATGGTCCTTGAACCAGGTACTGGTGGTTTTGGCACTGTGTGCAGGTGCCAAGTCCTGTTGAAAAGTGAAGTCTGCATCCCCATAAAGTTGGTCAGCAGCAGGAAGCATGAAGTGCTCTAAAACTTCCTGGTAGACGGCTGCATTGACCTTGGACCTCAGGAAACAGAGTGGGCCAACACCGGCAGATGACATGGCACCCCACACCATCACTGACGGTGGAAACTTTACACTGGACCTCATGCAACGTGGATTCTGTGCTTCTCCGCTCTTCCTCCAGACTCTGGGTCCTTGATTTCCAAAGGAAATGCAAAAATTGCTTTCATCAGAAAACATAACTTTGGACCACTCAGCAGCAGTCCAGTCCTTTTTGTCCTTGGCCCAGGCGAGACGCTTCTTACGCTGTTTCTTGTTCAAGAGTGGCTTGACACACGGAATGCGACACCTGAATCCCATGTCTTTCATGAGTCTCTTCGTGGTGGTTCTTGAAGCGCTGACTCCAGCTGCAGTCCACTCTTTGTGGATCTCCCCCACATTTTTGAATGGGTTTGTCGTCACAATTCTCTGCAGGGTGCGGTTATCCCTAGAGCTTGTACACTTTTTTCTACCACATTTTTTCCGTCCCTTCGCCTGTCTGTTAATGTGCTTGGACACAGAGCTCTGCGAACAGCCAGCTTCTTTAGCAATCACCTTTTGTGTCTTGCCCTCCTTGTACAAGGTGTCAATGGTCGTCTTTTGGACAGCTGTTAAGTCAGAAGTCTTCCCCATGATTGTGGAGCCTTCAGAACAAGACTGAGGGACCTTTTAAAGGCCTTTGCAGGTGTTTTGAGTTAATCAGCTGATTAGAGTGGCACCAGGTGTCTTCTATATTGAGCCTTTTCAGAATATTCTAATTTTCTGAGATACTGAATTTGGTGTTTTCATTAGCTGTCAGTTGTAATAATAAAAATGAAAATTAATAAACACTTGAAATATATCACTATGTGTGGAAGGAAAGTATACAGTATACAAGTTTCACGTTTTGAATGGAATTACTGAAATAATTCAACTTTTTGATGATATTCTAATTTACTGGCCAGCACCCGTAGAAAGCCAAATTGGAGTGACTGTTTTCTGGGACACCATACGGCGCATACTGCAGAGGAATGGCATGCTGGGTATCTTCCATGAAGGAAGCCTCTCCTAAAGCCCATGCACAAAAAAGCACGCCTAGAATCTGCCAGGGCCCAAGCTGAAAAAATGAAGACTGCTGGGACTCTATACTCTGGAGTGATGAGACCAACATCACTGTTTTTTAAAAACTGTAGGGTGTCGTCAAGGTGAGGATTTCAGAGAAAAATGCATGGTGCCTACAGTGAAACATGGTGGTGGCAGTGTCATTATGTGGGGCTGCATGAGTGCTGCTGCATTTCATTGATGGTATCATGAACTCAACAATTTAGATAGATAGATAGATAGATAGATAGATAGATAGATAGATAGATAGATAGATAGATAGATAGATAGATAGATAAGATAGATAGATAGATAGAGTAGATAGATAGATAGATAAAAGGAAGAGATCACATTTCCCCTGTTTTAGCTTCTCTTCACTGGCTCCCAGTAAAATCTAGAATAGAATTCAAGATCCTCCTTCTGACATATAAAGCCCTTAATAATCTAGCTCCATCATACATAAGAGACCTGATTGTTCCATATGTTCCTAACAGAGACCTTCGCTCTCAGACTGCAGGTTTACTGGTAGTTCCTAGGATTTCTAAAAGTAGAATGGGTGGCAGATCTTTCAGCTATCAGGCTCCCCTCCTATGGAACCGGCTCCCAGGGTTGGTTCGTGAAGCAGACAATTTGTCTATCTTTAAAACTAGGCTAAAAACTTTCCTCTTTGACAAAGCTTACAGTTAGAGATATGTTTATAGGTAGTTAGTCAGGTCAGACAGGTAGATAGGAAGAGACAAGTTAATGTTAGTAGTCAGGCAGAGTGTCAAAAGTTAGGAAGAGATAGGAAGAGGTAGAGTAGCTAGGTAGAGATAGATTAATGTAAGCCAGGTAAAGATCCGGAGCCGGTCGCGGCTTACCGCCGCGGAAGAAATGGGCCCCACAGGGGCCAGCCAGCGCCGGAGAGAGGTCCCTCAAGGGGATCCTCCCGCACAGTGCGGCCGCCCATTACCTGCCGGGTTGAATCCCCCGGGCAGACTGTGCGGACCCCACCCGTTTATCTCTTAAACGTTTCTCGCCCTCTTCAACTCTGTCCTCTCAGTTCTGTCTATTTTTCCTTAAGATAGTTGTCGACTATCGGTCTTGTGCCGGTATTTAGCCTTAGATGGAGTTTACCACCCACTTTGGGCTGCATTCTCAAACAACCCGACTCCGAGAAGACCCCGGCATGACGGGGGCCGTTACCGGCCCTACACCGTCCACGGGTCAGGAGGACTCAGACAGAGTGTTGGTAGCCAGGTCTCCTAGTAGCTAGGAGACAGGTTAATGTTAGTAGCTATGCTGCTTTAGGTGGGCTGCAGCAACACAGTTGGAGGACATTATTAGGGTCTGTTCCTACTTTCTCTCCTACTACGCATGATGTGCTGTCATATTCAATTCAGCACTAACCTGTTTTCTATTATAGTAGGTGCTCCGGATTAGCCCTGCTTGACGACCCTGACTAAGATGGCATTGCAGTGACGGAAAATTCTCCACGTCCTGCAACAAACTTGTGCATCAGTTCTATTGCTCTTTCTGTGTCTCTGTTATGTATTCTCCAAGCCACAGACGGTCGCGGCAGATAACCGCTTGTGCTGAGCCTGGTTCTGCCGGAGGTTTCTTCCTGTTAAAAGGGAGTTTTTCCTTCCCACTGTCGCTGCATGCTTGCTCAGTATGAGGGATTGCTGAGAATTCCACGACGCAATCTTCTGTGGTTCTGTAATTTCTACACTTAACATTGTATTGTAATAACTCTTTTTGTAAAGTGCCTTGAGATGACATCTGTTGTGAAATGGCGATATATAAATAAACTGAATTGAATTGAATAGATAGATAGATAGATAGATAGATAGATAGATAGAT
Source organism: Apricaphanius iberus (assembly GCA_028564705.1). NCBI lineage: Eukaryota > Metazoa > Chordata > Actinopteri > Cyprinodontiformes > Aphaniidae > Apricaphanius > Apricaphanius iberus. Next base: position 3,487,763 of record JAPXFQ010000483.1, on the reverse strand, counting down.
AGATAGATAGATAGATACTTTATTCATCTCCAAGAGAAATTCACAGTTCTAGCAGCTTACGGGAACACAGGGGCATGCAGGGAGAATACAATATAAAAATTTAAAAGAAGAACTAAGGTAAAATATAATGGTATAAAAAAGTATAATGTCTGCCAGTCCAGTTCGGTTCGAGTGCAGTTGTGCAGATGTCAGTATGCAAAAACAGTTGTACATACTTAGAGTCCAACTTGTAGATGTGTGTGTATGATAAAATGCATGTGTGACCGAAGGTGCATGGTGTGATTAGCATTAAGTCCAGTGTTCTATGGTTGATTTTATGGCCCTCCCCCTAGAGTTGTTGAAGAGCCGCATGGCGTGGGGGAGGAACGATTTCTTCAGTCTGTCAGTGGAGCAGGACAATGACAGCAGTCTGTTACTGAAGCTGCTCCTCTGCCTGGAGATGGCGTTGTGCAGTGGATGGTGTGGACTGTCTATGATGGACAGTAGCCTGTTCAGAGTCCGTTTATCTGCCATAGATGTAAGGCTGTCCAGCTCTGTGCCAACAACAGTACCTGCCTTCCTCACCAGTTTGTTCAGGCGTCCAGCGTCTTTCTTCTTGAGGCTGCCCCCCCAACACACCACTGCGTATATGAGGGCGCTCGCAACTACAGACTGGTAGAAGATCTGTAGCAACTTCTTGCAGATGTTGAAGGACGCCAGCCTTCTGAGGAAGTACAGACGGCTCTGTCCTTTCCTGCACAGGGCGTCTGTGTTGGCAGTCCAGTCCAGTTTGTCATCCAGCTGCACTCCCAGGTATTTGTAGGTGTGAACCACCTCCACACAGTCACCTTTGATGTTGACGGGCTCAAGGTGCGGCCTGATTCTCCTAAAGTCCACCACCATCTCCTTGGTCTTGGTGGCGTTTAGGAGCAGGTGGTTAAAGTCGCACCACGTGACAAAACGTTGGATCAACTCCCTGTATTCCTCCTCCTGTCCACTCCTGATACAGCCAACGATAGCTGTGTCGTCCGCGAACTTCTGCACGTGGCAGAGCTCCGAGTTGTACTGGAAGTCAGACGTGTACAGGGTGAACAGGACCGGAGAGAGCACAGTTCCCTGCGGTGCTCCAGTGTTGCTGGTAACAGTGTCGGACCTGCAGTCCCCCAGTCGAACGTACTGAGGTCTGCCGGTCAGATAGTCTGTAATCCATGCCACCAGGTCTGATCCTACTCCCATCTCTGTCAGTTTGTGCCTGAGGAGCAGAGGCTGGATGGTGTTAAAGGCGCTCGAGAAGTCCAAAAATGTAATCCTCACAGCACCACTGCCTCTGTCCAGGTGAGAGAGAGAGCGGTGAAGCAAGAAGGTGATGGCATCCTCCACTCCAACCTTCTCTCTGTAAGCAAACTGCAGAGGGTCGAGAGCGTGGTGGGTCTGTGGCCTCAGGTGATGGAGCAGCAGCCGTTCCATGGTCTTCATCACATGGGACGTCAGGGCGACCGGCCTGAAGTCGTTGAGCTCCCCAGGATGTGGTTTCTTGGGGACTGGAATGATGTTGGATGTCTTCCACAGCTGGGGGACCCTCCCCTGTCCCAGGCTCAGGTTGAAGATACGCTGTAGGGGGTGTCCCAGTTCCTGCGCACAGGTCTTCAGTAGTCTGGGGAAGACCCCATCTGGACCTGTAGCTTTGCCGGGGCGTAGCCTCCTCAGCTCTCCACATACCTGAGCTGCTGTGATGGTGGGTGGTGTGAGCGGGGGAGGGGAGGTGTCCTCCTCTGTGCTGGAGATGGCTTGTGGGGTTGGGTGGGTGGGGGTTGCTGTGTTCGTAGGTGCAGGGAGATCAAACCTATTAAAAAACTGGTTTAACTGTTTTGCTCTTCCCACATCAGCCTCAATGGGGGCTCCTTTCTTTGAGCTGCAGCCAGTGATGGTCTTCATCCCCTCCCATACCTCCCTCATGCTGTTGTTCTGCATCCTCTGTTCTATTTTCCTTCTGTATTGCTCCTTCCCCTCTCTGAGCTGGACTCTTGAGTTCCTTCTGTATCCGCTTGAGCTCCTGTGTGTCACCATCTCTGAAGGCCTTCTTCTTCTGGTTCAGGAGGCCTTTGATGTCACTGGTTATCCAGGGCTTGTTGTTAGCGAAGCAGCGCACAGATCTTACTGGAACAACAACGTCCATACAGAAGTTTATATAGTCCGTTGTGCAGTCAACCATCTCCTCCATGTTGTCATTGTGAGACTCCTGCAATGCGTCCCAGTCGGTGGTCTCAAAGCAGTCTTTCAGAGCCTGCTCAGCTTCAGGAGACCACTTCCTGAATGAGCGTGTGGTTATTTGTGACCTCCTCACTTTTGGTGTGTAGTGAGGTTTGAGCAGGATGAGATTGTGGTCTGCTTTCCCCAGTGCAGGCAGGGGGGTGGCACTCTATGCATCCTTGACGTTTGCATACATCAGATCTAAAGTCTTATTTCCCCTGGTGTTACAGTCCACATACTGGTGGAAAGCAGTCAGTGTTTTTTCCAGTGTAGTATGGTTGAAGTCCCCAGAGATAAGCATTAGAGCCTCAGGATGCTGAGTTTGTAGTTTAGCTGCAGCGCTATGTATGACGTCACACGCCGCCTCCGCGTCGGCGCGCGGAGGAATGTAAACAGTGACAACAATGGCGTGGCTGAACTCCCGCGGCACGTAGTAGGGACGTAAACTTACAGCAAAAAGTTCAATGTCCCTGCAACAGTGGGATATTTTAACGCTCACATGCCCAGGATTACACCAGCATTTTTTTACATACATTGCGAGTCCTCCGCCTTTGCGCTTCCCGCAGGCTCTAGCGTCTCTGTCCGCTCTGACTGTGCTGAAGCCCGGTAGCTCCACGTTAGCATCTGGGATGCTAGCTGTTAGCCACGTTTCAGTGAGGCACAGTAAACTGCACTCCCTGTAGATCTTGACATTCTTTGTCAGCACAGCCAGTTCGTCGATCTTATTCGGTAGTGAGTTAACGTTTCCCATGATCATCAACGGTACCGGAGGCTTGTATCTCCACTTTTTTGCTAGCCGCTTAGCTTTTAGCAAAGCGCCGGCTCTGCAGCCTCGGTACGGCTTCCTTACCTCGTCAGGTAAACATGGCACCACACCGATGCGGGACTTTGCTCTCAGAGCGTGTAGAAAGTTCCTCGAGTAAACGAGTCTCGGCTTAGAAGAGTCCATATCCATAGGATAGAGTAATACCTTCCTAGAGAACCAAGAAAGTAACAAAAATACCACGAAATAAAAAAATAGAAAGGAGGAAAAGTGTGTGAGTACACGGAGCTGCTAGAGAGGCTGCCGCTCGTGCTGGCGCCCAAGCCATTCCATAAATGTACTGCTCTATACCGAAGGAGAAGAAGCTGCCATCACTTTTCCAAAACGACAATGATCCAAAAACACACATCTAAAGCTACTGTTGCATTTATGAAGCAGAACAGGGTGAAGGTGATTGAATGGACAAGTTTGTCTCTTGATCTGAACCCAATCCAACACATATGGGGAATTATGAAGCAACAAGTTGAGAATCCCTCTCCATCCAGAAACTTCCCTTTTAAAGGGATTTTGTGATCTAAATTAGATTATTAACCTTAATTTCATGTTATGGAGTTAAATAAGTGTTCAATAAAACTGTGCCTTGTAAAAAGTTTGGAAATTGTTCTTTTGTTCATTGAGCTACTGATTAAATTAATACCTTTTAAAGAGGGTGTACTCATTTATGCTGAGCACTGTATGTAGATTCTTTATCATAAATTTCTTGTAATGTTCATGGCTCGGGACAGCCTATTAAGCATGGCAAGGTATTTTCTCATCTCAAATCTTTAAAAGCTGACATTGTGTTCCTACAGGAAACTCATATTAAACCAAGACAGCAAAGGAGACTTAGAGCTAACTGGATTTTGCCGGTATATCAAGCTGCAATCACGTCAAATGCTGGAGGGGCAGCCATTCTATTTAGTAAAACAATACCCTTTCAGTTTAAGTCATCTCATGCAGACCCCAATGGCAGGGTTATCATTTTATCTGGTCACATTAACACTTTTCCCATCATGTTAGTTAATCTGTATAGGCTGAACACAGATGACCCTACCTTTTTTAGAAAAGTTTTTAATTCCTGAAGGGGATTCAACTCATGTAATCTTTGGTGGGGATTTTAATCGTTATTTTAATCCCTATTTGAATAGGTTCTCCTCAGCCATGCTGCCTAACATTCCGGGTGTCCATACTGTTAATAACCTAACTCAGTCCAGAGGACTGACAGACATCTGGAGATTACAACATCCAACCAATTGTGATTATTCATTCTACTCTCGTGTGCATACATTGTACACAAGGATTGATTATTTATTGGCAAATTCCCCACTCAGCCTCTGTGTCAGTGATTCCAAATATCAGTTTATTAATTTCGGCTCACTGCCCAGTTTCAATTTCAATGAAGGTCTACCTCCCCAAACAGACTAAAGAAATCGACATGGAGGAAGCGGGGCTTTTTGCTTGTTTCTGTTCTCTGTTGTCATAAACTGCTTCACAAGTAACTCTTTTTTTTTTTTTCAACCAATCAGCTCGACTTAACCACAGCCACGATGAGAGACTTGATCGGGCCGTTTCCAGGAACATACCCCAAATGATTGAAGGCAATTCAATCATTTGATTCATCTGTGTTGCTGTTGTTGAAAAGGTGCTGTTATTCCCGCTTCTGTGGGAGTTGGGTTTTCTAACCCCATTATCTGAGTGTGTTAGCTCGATTGGGGGGGGACAGTTCGATTCATCTTTAGCCAGACTGAGGTGAATAAATGCATTTCAAAAGTCCAGATTTGGTTGGACTAAGGCAATAATGGGATTTTCTCTTACGATTTTCTCTAGTGATAACATTTCCAGTGATTAGCAATATTTTTTGAAAGTGAAATTACTTTTAAAACTGTACATTACAACAGTAATAATAAAAACTCCAAGGTTATGAATGTCCATTAGATGTAGCATCTCTGATGCTCAGTAGAACTGAGATATTTCATGAACCAACACGACACCTAGTTAAGTGTATCTGTAGTTTGGACTTTATAAAGATAATGTTGACGTACCTAAATGTTGAAAGAAACAACACAGACTATGTAGGGTAACGTGTAGGACAGGGATCCCCACCTCCAGGCCTCGAGGGCCGCTATCCTGCAGGTTTTACTTCTTTCCCTGGTTCAACACACCAGAATCAAATAATGGCTCGTTAGCAGGCCTCTGCAGAACTTTGCAATGCTGAGGAGGAAGTTAGAGAATTTGAATCAGCTGTGTTGGAGCAGAGACACCTCTAAAACTGGTAGGACATCGGCCCTTGAGGCCTGGACTTGAGGATCCCTGGTGTAGGATATATTTTGTGAGCTTAAGAATAGATTTACCAACTTCTAATATTTCCTGGACTACCAGCATCGTGGCTGAGTTAGGAAGGCAGTTAGACAACCACCTAGTTTGTTTAAAAGGTCATACAGCAAATGAAAATTTTAAATCACTTCCTACAAACCTTCACAATAAGAGCCTCAAGCGCATATACTAAGCCCTGAAATTCAAAACATATTTGGAAGCCTGTAAAGAGGTTCCAGCTTATTCTTCATTCTAAAAAGGATCTGGATGATGGGTATGTAGTTTATTTGAACTTGCAGACTGTAATATTGTCTCCAGTTCTCTGGGAAGAACCAAGGAAAGTAAACTCAGAGAAGAGTCAAAATGAAATCAAGATGCCTTCAGGATGCTTCCTTTCAAAGGTCTTTCAAGTACATCCCCTGAGGGTGACCTAGAATTCACTGAAGCGACGACATACCCAACTGGTCTGGGAAAGTCTTGAGACTACCCTGATGGGACTAAAATATGTCACTGGGGAAAGTTAATACATCATTTATTTTCCTTTGTCTATTACCAACCCAAACTCAGATAGGGGGGGAAAGTAGGGCTGGATGATATGGACCAACATTTATATCTCAATAATTTTCAGCTGAAATCCAAATTTTTTTTGTTTTTATCTAGATATTATTCTTCCGAAAAGGTATTGAAAAAAGAGCAATTCTGATTTAAGCTACGTGTCTCAAATGTCACTCAGTAACTTTTATTAACATACAGCTGTAGATGTCACATAAAAACAGTGTGAAAAATAAAGAATTTGCATATATTAGTAATATTACTTTCTTGAATAAAATTATAAAAACTGTTATAGCTTTGCTTTATAAAAGTACTGTTTGGGTCAGGGATGGACTGGTGTTGAAATTCAGCCCAGGGCCTTATTGTTTCTGAGAGGCCAAGAAGATGAAATATAGTTTTGTTAGTTTCTTTTGGTACTTTGTAAAAAATACTGTAAGTAGGGCATGTTAAGTATCTATCAAACTTTGGTTACCAGCTGCCATTAAACAGATGTTTATGGCTTGTGGTATTAGTTTCTGTGTTTTTTGTTATAAGTTTTAAATGTCCTACCTTAATGAACTCACCATACGTTTTGAAATGTCCTTGAATGCAGCACAGGTGTGAGATGCAGCACCAGCGTAGTAGAGACAAGCTTTTGCATTCTGTGTGTTGTTAAGGGCAGATAGTGTTCTAATTACAGCAGACACACTGATGAACGGACTCTGTGAGAACGTTCTCAGCGCTCAGAGAAGTGGTGCTACTGAGTACCACTGTGTCCCGGCCCACTTAATGCACTGCTAACCAGCAGCTCCCCTGCCTTCATCTGTCTCCATGCTTCTGTTTATCTCCAGACGGAATGCAGCAGTGGGTGCAGTGAGATTCATGTTCAGTGAGGATAGGAGGTGTAGCAAGGTGGAGTAATGCGAGAGACAGACGGAGGGTCAGGAATGCAGAAAACTAACTGCTCTATTTATATCAATATACACAATATTGGGTCATTCTTGTATTGTATGTAAAAAAACTGCAATATTTTTTTTATTCACGATATCATTCAGCACAAGGAAAAAGGAAATGATTGTTGGATCTTTAGGCGTGTCAGACAGGAAAACAATCCAAAAGATCAAAATGTTTCTTGGTCTGTGGAGTCTTGTTCACCATCAGCACGATATTAATCACAATAAAGCTCAGTTCAGTTTCATGAGGAGAGAACCCAATAATCATCTCATAGTCTTCTGATTAACCTACAGTTCACCTTGTGAACTCCAGCTGATGGTGACATGTATGACCCCCCCCCCCGTATTTATTACTAAACATCTACTTCTGCATTGAAAATCAAGAAAAAATGTGTCTTTTTCAATACACTCAGTCACTCTGAGTTGTATAAGCATGCTGCATGTGAATATTTTCTCCAAACTCAATTCACTGCATCAGTTACAGAATCAAATCAAAATCAAATCAAACTTTATTTATAAAGCACTTTCAAACAAAGCTACTCAAAGTGCTTTACAGATTTAAAATAACTCCACAACCCCCCCCCTTCAAAAATAAAATCATCAACGCAAATACAACCCCCTCCCAACCCAACCCATCAGCCATACATACACACACACACACTTAGAAGCTACAAAACAGCGGGCTGAGTACAGATGAACCAGGAAATACCATCATGGAGCCATCTGCATCAGCAGCAGCAGATCAACAGCAGCAGCCAAAGCTCCGACCCAGGGCGCCCAGAGGAGGGAGGGCTGGTACCCCCACCTCCACCCAAGCGCTACCTGGGGGGCACCCAGGCAGCCACAGCCGACCACCGCCCCCGATGCAGGGGGCCCCCAGAGAGGAAACACTGGCAAGAAAGATTAAAATACATTAAAATATAAAGTTAATAAAATATAAAGTATATAAAGTATAAACCAATAAGTGTAAAACAAATAATAAAAATGCAACGCAGATTAATAAATAAACAGTTAAAAGCTAAACTAAAAATTAAATCAGGTAAAACATGCTGAGCAGTTAAAAATATATTAATAACTAATAATTCGTTAAAGGCTAAGCTAAAAAGGTGAGTCTTGAGCTTGCTCTTAAAAAAAAAAAAAAAAAGACACCAGGAAACGACTGAGTCTTGTAATGTCATCTAATTGGACCGACAACAGAAAGGCTGCATTGTTTTGGCCAGGTAGCTTTAGCTACGAGAAGCTAACACTTAGCAAATGTACAACATGGCATGTTCAGAGATAACACATCGTTTTTTCTGACCACTGAAAGAGGCGCTGAAGAAGAAACGGTTGGAATTGGGTTTTTGGTGCACTGCTAGGAAATGCTACACTTGGTTAGTGATTTGTTCAGTCACTATGGCAGAGAACATGGAACAAAATCTATAAAAACACCAGAAAATGAAACCTTTAAAAGATTCATTTTAAATAACCCAAACAGGCATACACATACACACACAAAAACTGATCATCCAACGAGTAACAAAAGAAAAATCAGACAAACAAAAAACCAACAGTGACAAGAAAGCAACAGTCCGTTGCACCCAGGAATGAGGAGAACCTGTAGGAACTCCTCAGTGGGCAGTTTGGGCCACTTCTGTTGTCGTTGTAGGGATGCAAGCAGGTTGTTACTAGCATGTGGTAGAAATCACACAGACCTGGAAGATAATACAGCAACATAGCGCAAACAACTCCAGCTTCCACTGAATCCAACTCAATCTAAAAAATATAAAGTGGGAGGAGCCACTACCTGCTGTACCACAATGGACAAATCACTGCATAGCAAATATCACCTTTTGATTGGAAACATGAAAAATGTCAACCAACCAAACACCAGAAACCCCCCAAACGTAACAACTGAGAGCAGCTCTAAAACAGCACTGCATCCCAGACTCATTAGAAACACCTACAGTGTGTGGGTTGTTCGCTGTTTCACATCTGTACAATCTGTACCACAGCGCAGAGAAAAGAGATCAGAAAAGCACCAAGAACTCAAATCTAAAACTATTCCTGCCCTGTCTCACCTTTCATTAATAAGTTGGAAATGAATGGTTTCTGAACTACCATAAACTCCCTAATAAACTCAGAGACTAAATTAGGATTCCACAAATAGCTGAAAAACTGATAAAAATGACATTAACATCTGTGAACCTTTACTTGCTTCATGCTGCTCTGTTAGCTTTACCATCTTAGTCTCCTGAAGGCCAAGTATATAACTTATACGCACAACATGAATGCTTTACAAATGAAATATAAAATCCTACTAAATATTGCATCTGTGCAGTCATTTGTGATCGCGATGCTGTACACATTAATAGCTGGCAACCAACTATGATCTGTTATAATGTGCACCTCTATACAGCCTCATCATTTCTTTTTTTATAGAAAGTTTAGATGCATCTGTTCAGTCTGATCCTACAGATATGTATATATCCTTTATCATTTTATTTTAGCTCTAGTTCTTATCAGTTTTTGCAACTTCTTTAAATATTTCTTTATATTGTTTTATTGTATAAAGAGGGTGATCTAATGAGCCAGAAGGTTAAAACCACACATTATGTTTGATGTTAATCTAATGTTTAAGGGAAATGTAAGTAATATGGCCAATTTCTTCCTGAAGATCTTGTGTGAATTCTGAACACCATAATCTATATCACAGAAGGTTCAAGAAGTATGGAATTTATTTCAGAAATATATTGAGAAACAATTTGCAGAGAAATACAATTTAGATGTAATATTCGTGGAGGTGGACGGTAATACGTTTAATTTACTCAGTTATATTTACATAAGTAACTTTATAAAAAACAACTTTTATTTGTAATTTTACTACATGATACTTTTTGGTTTTACTTGAGTATTATCATTATGAATTATTGCTACTATTAAGTAGAATTTCTGGATCCTCCACCTATTTGTGAGGAACTTAACTGAATGAAGACCAAACATTTTGCCAATAAAAGTGCATCAGACACAACCACAAACCTACAGTTCATGTTGAAGTGAGCCCTTTGTGCCATTTGGAAACGTTTATATTGTCACTGGAAATACTCTACGCTGTTCTAACATACACTACACCGTATTACTTTCATACAGAAAAAACTGAATGATTTACATTTTTTTATGACTTTTCATTTTAGTTTGCATTTCTTTGCCAACTCTAGAGTTGTTGTTTTTTTAAGCAACAACTTTACTGACTTACTTTGTAAAATACCACAATTAAATACTTAATATTTTTTCTGACTGGTGACATCATCAGTTTTTGTCAGTAGGCGACTTAAGCAGCCTTAGTGTGAAATACTATTTACTATTACTTGAGTGGGCTGATTTATTAGATAGAATTTATATATATATATATAGTAGTGCTTCTCCTACTTCAGTACTATATTTCGCTACTCTACCCACCTCTGCACCAGTCTTTATGAACAAAACATGAATCTTGGCATATTCAACATTTATATATCTATTGTGCTTTAGCAAAAATAGCATAATAAGGTTTGTGAACACTGAACTCTGTAGCAGCAGAAAGGAATCTGGATGCTATAAGACACGGGACTGCGTGTACAATTACAATAGCGGGGCCTGCTTGGTGGCAGGGAGGGCCACACATTCCTCAGCGTGCATCAGTAGCCTACTTCAGCCCGGCTCCAGTGGCCTACGATGGCTGAGCTGTCTGCACAGCCTACCGATGCACCCTGGCTGTGCAGACAGGAGCAGCTACAGCGGGATGAACCGAACAGTAGGAAAAACAGGGGCCAGAAGATGGATCCCCATCCCTTTTACCACATAGCATCCTCCCATCATCCATCTGTCCGTGGCCGCATCACATGAGCACTGTTCTGCTGGCCTGCCTGCATCATCTGAAGGAGCGCTCTTACCCGTCGCCGACCACCACACATTTGATCGCTTGCATTTGGACGCGTTCCTGGAAGCGGTGCTGGGAAATTCAAGGATCCGACAGTTTGCTCTGAGGGATCGGATGAGAGCAGCGGGTTAGTCCGCCTGGCGATGAAGCCGCAGTGAAAGAGGTCGATGACGAACGGCCCCGACTTTCTCCGGGAAGAACCGAGTGCTGTTAAAGGGACAGCGCGAGGGAGACAAGGGGGGATGACGTCACAGTGCAGAGACCTCTGGAGGGGCAGGTGCTCCAAGTTAGAAAGGGGCACAGAGAACACCTTCCATCAAAATCATTTATAGTACACCATCCTGATTAATGCAGCATAATATATCATCATCAGATGGGGACCATGCAAAGCAAAAGCAGCTTATATTTAATCTGACAGGGAACAATGCTGCTTCTGGGCTGTGCTGATCTAAAACTGTAGACTTTAAAAAGACCATAGAAGAGCTGGTAGCTGAACTCCACCAATCAATGGATTTACCAGCATTTTCCCTGTTTCAAACATTTAGATGGACAGTCTGTACCTCAGAACCGAACCCACCATGGGTCACAATGTCATCACCAATCGACACTAGAGTACAGAAAATATCAGAACTTCATAAATTAAAAAAAAACTTGAAGAAATCATAACCCAATTAAGCTCCTCCATTGCAGCCTCAAGATCTCCCACACAGTTTTATTCAAAAAGGTTTTTCCTGTCATTAGGTCTGATCTGATTCATTAGTTAACTCATCCCTCCTGTCAGGTGTAACAATGACCAACTATTCTGATATTTTTCAGTCTGGTTTCTGTGCCAACCACAGCACTAAGACTGGCCTTGTCAAAGTTTTCAGTGACATCCACATAAATCCAGACTGTTGTAGAAATTACTGATTAGTCTTTCCTTTGTCCCGGGTAATTCTGCCTACATAGTGAAATTAGCACTCAGAAACGGGCTGTTTGGCAGTTCGGCATATGACGACACGTTTCGGCATATTACGTGTTGAGTTCCAGCCAATTACCCCCTTCCCACTACACCCTCCAAGTCCCTCCCTCCTTGGCACGGAGAGCTACGGTAACAGGCAAACAACAAACCAACAGCATGGAGTCCAGACTGCATCCAAACTGCACTGTACCTGGGTGTACAAAAGGGAACATACATCTTTTTGTCCTCCCCACTTCTGGGCCACTGAAAAGCTTGTGGATAGATTTTATGTATGCAGGGAATGTGCCCGACCGACTGCCGAAGCGTGTGGTAGTTTGTGGCAAACATTTCTAGGACGACTGTTTTTCCAACTTGGGACAAGACAGCAGTGAATTCGCAGATCGTCTTAAACTTCTACCAGGATTAATACCAACTCTCCATGAACCAGCAAATATCCCTGTACAAGTAAACATATTTTTCCTCAATAAGGTCCTTCAGCTGTTAGTACACATTGTGGCATTGTTTGAGTTGTTCGCTTTACAATTAGCTTCAAAGCTAATATTCAGAATTAGCTTCACAGCTAATACCCCAGTTTGTTCATGTAGCATTGGTGCTAGCTTGCTTTAATTTGGGGGGGAAAAGATTATATATTATAGTTGAACATTCCAAATATCTTTAGAGACTCATTGACCACAGAAGTGCATAGCCTAGGCCCCGCCCTCCGAAACCTGGTCGTTCTGTGCTAATGCTAACAGAAGGGCTACCTCATCACACCTGCAATTCTACAACAAGGCTGAATTACGGCAAGCGATCCTTTGATATAGTATTAGGGTACGAGTGTGGCTAAAAGGGCCCAAACGTTGCAGGGAATTTCATGCCAGTTCTACTTTAAGATAAAAAATTTATTTGTTTCAATAGGAAACTTTTCATCAGAATGGAACAGAAATCACATGTGGGGCTCTCCAATGCTCCATCCTGGGGCCTCTTCTATTTATTATCTATATGCTCCCACTAACCCAGATTATAACACACAATACGATTAGTTTCCATAACTATGCAGATGATACTCAGCTGTACATTACAATGTTTCCAGGGGACTTTGATCCCATCCAAACCGTAAGTGAATGTACTCAGCAAAACAATGGATGAATGAGCCATTTTCTCCATGAACAAAAACAAAACTGAAGTCATTAAAGAGGAACAATGAAGATGGACACAGTTTGAGTTAATCCAGCATGAAACTATCAACCTGGCCTGTATGGTGTAATAATGGACTCAGACCTGAACCTCCAGGGTCACATAAAGCCAATAACAGGGTCAGCTTTCTATCACCTGAAGAACATTTCTAGGATTAAAGGACTAACAGGGTCCAACAGAACCTTAAAAAACTCCTCATCTGATTGAGGTCCCTGGTCTGATTGATTACTGCAACAACGTCCTCACAGGTCTACCTAAAAAGTCAGTCAGACAGCTGCAGCTGATCTAGAACGCTGCTGCTCGTGTTCTCACTAGAACCAGGAAAGTAGAACACATCACCCGAGTTCTAAAGTCCTTCCACTGGCTCCCTGTAGCTCAGAGAATAGACTTTAAAATACTCCTATTAGTATATAAATCTTTGATGAAGACCTGTTGTAACCATAGCAACCCCCCAGATCAATCAGGTCCTCCAGCTCTAGTTTACTAATCATCCCTAGAACCAGAACCAAACATGGAGAAGCAGCTTTCAGTTCCTATGATCCCCTTATCTGGAACAAACTTCCTGATGACTGCAGAGCTGCTGAAACACTGACTTCCTAGACTAGAAACAATCTGCTTAGAGCTGCCTTTGAGTAATTGATTAATAACAGCAATTTTGTCATGTTTTAATGTGTCATATGTAGGGATGTCACGGTTACCGGTATAGCGGTAAACCCCAGTAAAAATGTTGACAATAATAATTAGTGTTGTTTTTAAAAAACAAAACATTATCTCGGTGGATTACTGCGTCTGTGGTGTAGCATTATGAGCCTTACCAGCTCAGTTTACAAGCAAAACTTTCTGTAAGCTAAAATTATGGCAGAAGGAGGAGACAGCAGCGCTCAGGACATTTATCAGCCCTCAAAGAAGACATAAGTTAGGACATATTATGGGTATTTGAAGAATACTGAGGGACAGTTGATAGAAGTTGATATCCTGTTTGCAGAATATGCAGGAAAATGTGTCTGCAAAAGGCAGCGACACTTCTAACCTCATCACATATCTGTTTAAATATCAGCCACAACTCTACAGTCAGTGCAAAGTACGTTAGTGTTTTAGCTGAAATACATGCCATATGAGCCGTGTTGCGGATACTTCCATATTGAAATGAGGCTATGCATTATAGGGCTCCCAGGGGGAAGATAAGAGTTGGTTGCCGATGCAATAGATCGACTCTCGTCACATTATTATGAATTTAACAATGATTACTGGCTGATGACTTTTTCCCAGATCTGCAAAACTCACTGGAAGAACACAAACTGAGGACGATATTTTCCTGATATAGAGGATTTACATATATTTAGTTGTTCAAAAATGAGATACACGTTGAAGGCGCTATAATTAGTCCATGTAATACCCTCAAAACAATCAGCAACACATTGCTATCATGAAATATTGGAATCAATAACCAATATACTTTGAACTTCTTATAATATTCCCTGAAAGATAATGAATTTCTAGCCAATCGTTTTCTCTTGATTTAGCAACAGAAGAAAAGCACCTTGAATTGCTGTGGGTTGAAAGCATGTTCAAATAAATGTAATTAGCATTAGCATGTTTAAAAACAAATAGAAAAAGTGAGTATGGTCCAAAAGTACAAATGATGCATTATTATATAGCAGAAACAAACCATATCACTCCCAGTAGTACAACTAATAATAGAAGATAAAGAAGAATATACACATTTGTTTTGTTTATTGACAGAACAGAATTGGAATACATTTGAAAAAATGACATGATAGAAAATATTTCCATGTCTATAAGGATGTAATCAGAAAAAAGTTGGTGTATAAAATAACTCTGTATGATCCAACTGATAATCTTCAGTAGATCATATTGCTTCATTTACTCCAAAGAAAAGATCACATTTAGAAATATTTGGAAGTTGTGAGTAAATCCACCCAGGATGGAGGACAATGGAGCAAGATGATTGGTCACAATCAAATAAATTATCAATTATCAAAGTCACTACTACATTAATATAGCAGAAGTAGTTTACTAAAAAAATAAAATAAAATAAAAAAAGAGTCCTTTAAGAATAATGAACAGTTGTTGCATTTACAAGAGAATGTTTCCATCTTGCATTTTTAAAATCCCAAATGCTGTTGGCAGAAAATAAGGAACTAAGATAAAACAATTGATCCAAGCAGGGAAATTCATTCATTCAGATATAAAAGGGGATGTTCTTTTTTTTTCTACCTGGATCTTATTTATAACATGCATTACATTCATTTACTCACCCAGACAAGTTTGAAGCCACTTAGGGTCCTTCAGGAGGGGTTTATATCCAGTCACAATCAGCATTTATCCATATAATGGGAGTTAATGGGGGCAACCAAAGTGCTGCCTCTAAATTAGAAATAATCTGCCACAAAGCTCCTTCATTTAACCAATATTCTGTTCTGAATCTGTACCACTGTTCACCACTGGGTTAGGGGCGTCTCAGAAGTGCTTCTTAGTTTTCTGCCGGGGTGTTTTTACAAGTGTTTACTCCAGCTTACAACAAGCTGCCATTTCACTGATGTTACTGCAGCGCCCCAGTCTGAGCAGGACTTTAACTCTGTGCTATACGGCGGACTTAGTTCACTTGGTCATTTTGCTTGTGCAATAAGACAACAAGCCAGCTTGAACCATGTTAATGTCTGCAGTAGTTCTCCTTAACCGACTGCTGCCGTAGAGCTGAGTGAAAATCCTGCTCAGACTACAACTGTCATGAGATTGTCTGTTAGTCTAGTTAGATAAAAAGCCTGCAAAAACACCCCTGTAGACAACTAAGAAGCACTTCTGAGACGCCCAAAACTTGGAGGGGAAAAGTGGTATCATTTAATAAGAAAACCCTTTTTTGTGTGCAATATAATGCTTTATTTAGAGGTGGCACTAGACGCACCCCCGTTAACTACCATGAAATAGATATATGCTGATTGTGATGGGATCTAAACTTCTCCTGAAGGACTCCAAGTGACTCCAAACTTGTCTGGATGAGTAAATGAACGTAAGGCATGCTAGAAATAAAAAAACAAAACATGCAGTTAAAAAAAAGCTGTTTATTGGTCCTGTAATATTGCTTTAGTCTTCCAAAATGTCCTTAGGATGAGTATGGATTTACACATAAATAAAAATGGTATTACATTGAGTGAGTATCTGGGTAAAAGGCACAGTTTTGACTAAATCCAGACCTTTTCTGTGGAGGTCTTGGTTACCTAGGTAGGAGGTGAGCAGCTTTGTCTGGATTTATCCCTGATTTAGGTTTGTTAATCCTTGGTGTTGGAGATTTCGATGTTTACGGTCCCCTGTAAAAAGCCTGGAAGGCAGTGGAGCTTAAGGAAGAGCTGAGGTGACAAACTGCTACACAGAGTCCACACTAGCTACTGCCTCCTGATGTCATCAACCTGCTGGCCATGAGGCAGGAAGAGAACCTTTGCTTGATGTTGTCCACCATATTTTGGGTCAGGTTATTACTCTGTCTGTGGCACACAGACACACCCAAACACACAACAGAGGGGGCAGGGACCTCTCCTGGGAGGAAGATGTTACAGAAAGGCTTTCTCTTGTCTGAATGTCTGTCTTGATCTGTTAGATTGTTACAGTGTTCTACACATATACTCTGAGGAGTTGTTTTACCCAGTACACAGTTCTAACAGGAGGAAGTGTTTACAGGTGATAGATACCACTCAGTTACTTCTTAGGACTGCTGTACTGTCCCAGAGGAGAACCTTGAACATAGCTGAGGATGGCACTCTGCAGATAGTTGGCTCTCTGGGCCTCGTCCTCCTTCATCCTCTGGATCTCCACTTCTTTCATCCGCAGCTTTTCCAACATGGAAGACTTTTCGCTCTCTTTATCAAGCAGCGCTTCCCTGTGATTATTGGTCAAAACTGCAAAAAATGCACAAAAGGCGGTATGATATGTAACAGGTGTGCATTTCCTATCATCTGCATATAAACCTAGGATTCAGCTCACATTGTGCTTTTACATGCTAACAGTTTATTTGCAAATAAAGATTAAGATAAAAATCCCCTTCTTATTTGCTTTGTTATTAAGAATTATGATTAGCAACGCAAGAATGAGTCGGCTATTGGCTCAATATTACCTGCTGGGTTCAGACAGGTGACTAGCACGTCACATACTGAGAAATCGAAACCTCTCCTGTTTCTTAAAAGTATCCAAACTGAAAGTAGAATTTTTTGTAAATGTCATAAATGCATCGTGTCTTAATTTTCTTCAACAGATTCTGATTTTGAGTTTAGTAAAAATTGGATAAAGTTTAAGAAACCATATTTTTCTATATTAGCTTAAGATAGCCTATAAAAAGACACAAAACTAAAATGTGGATGAGCCAAATTAGTTCTGGTTCTTAAATATCAGAATAACGACTTTGACTTTATATTTTGTAACTTTCTTCAATGTTGGAAGTTCCAAACATACACTAACATTATTATGCAATACAACCAAGGGGCAAACTCCGCCCGCAGAATGTGAAGCCAACCAGGAAGTGACAAAAGGTGCAGTTCCTCCCTCATCCACTGGGGGGCTGGCTCCAAAAAGTAGCAACTTCCCATTGACTCCCATGTTAAAAAGGCCAACTTTATAGCAACAATAAACATGTTTACAGCCATGTTCAAAAAAACATTGTAGGTTAGATAGTTCAGGTTTACCATCATGACAACTCTGAGGGGGGTGATTTTTTTTTCTAACTCCTCCCTTTATTTGTAATTTAACCTTTTTTTTTATTTTTATTTTTTTTATTTGTAATTTAATCTTTAAATTATGAATAATTAGGGGCGTGTCCTTTTGATTGACAGGTCCGTCTAGGCTAACTGTAGCTAATAGCTTGCTAACAACCCTACCCTAACCCTAACCCTGGAAAAAGAATAATTTTAAACAAACTGTATGCAAATAGATGTAATTTTGAGGTTCCACAACCCTATACAACATGAAACGAAGCAACTTTTAATGCATAAAGATTGTCACAGTTCTGGGGTGTTTGGGTCACAAGTCGTAAGCAGAAACCGCCGTAAAACAAAAAGAAGTCCCAAATAGAGTTCTCTTCTTCATGTAATGCATTTCTTGATTATTCGGTGTCCATACCGATCAGATGTTGTGAGAGAGTCAAGTTATTATTGCCAGTATGATAGTGTGTAATATTGCGTTTTATTGGATTCCAGAAAGAAAAGAGAATTAACAGAGGATGGAAATAGGAAATTATAATTATTGCTTTCATTTAATAGTTAAACCTGATAACACATTTGTAGACCTGGGAAATGCCTGTTATGTTGCAGTAACACATGTCTGGGGCCATTGTATTGTGGCCTGGTGGGTGAAAATACGACCAGCAGGACTGAAGTCATTTTACTAAAGCAGAGGGCGCACAGTGAGTTTTTCATGTTGTGAAGCGAAAAATATCAAACCTGTTTGATAATCCCCTCAACGACTCGTGAAGCACAAAACTCACCAAAAATTAGGCGCAAATAGAGAGCTATCTGCTGAGCAAACAGTATCGATTGACTTTCAGCTAAGCAGATTGCTCTCGTGTGCAGCAGGCTTAAACTGCTCCTCTCTTTAGACAGCGAGTGGGGAGCTGTGTCTGGGCAGTGTTTGAATGATATTTGCTCCAGAGGTAGATAAATACACCAGGAATCTACGACTAACGTCCTTACT
Source organism: Apricaphanius iberus (assembly GCA_028564705.1). NCBI lineage: Eukaryota > Metazoa > Chordata > Actinopteri > Cyprinodontiformes > Aphaniidae > Apricaphanius > Apricaphanius iberus. The sequence continues at coordinate 3,469,203 of JAPXFQ010000483.1, read as the reverse complement.
CCCCATTAAAAAAAAACATTCCTTTATGTCCTGGACCACAGATTACCTGACAGGAAGGATTAAATGATCAATGCATAATGCCTGGATTGTACCAACAATGATTAACATTGCCTTTGATTTTTTCTTTAATTAATATTAATATCAAACTAAGTATGAAATTGTTGTCACTGAGTGTGCATGTTTGCAAATGCTGCCTAATTAAAATGATATCCATAAAAAGTTAACATTACAAGTTAGTGATGAGTGTAGGCTTCTAACCTCAGTAGCCTATGTAACTTAGCCTAGTAACTTACAGTAGCCTATAAACTTGCGGAGTTTAACGGTAAAACTAGTCAGTTTTACCGTTACAATAAACATGTGACTTTAAAAACAATTTTTTTTTTGTTTTTCCTGTTAAACTAACTTCCGCCTGAGACTTTGGTTATGGCATGGATGAATGGCAGCGCCCTTGTCGGCCACTGTACCTGCAGGAAGGTACTCTTGCCTATATAAGCTCTTAGTTTTCCTGTGTTTTTTGCTGGAATCTCTGATTTCATTACCTGTAATTCTTGCATTCAGTCTTTCCATAATACCTGTGTTAAGTTTGATTAAAATCTTCACCATACCTCTGATCTGCCTTTTGGCTCAGACGCACGAAACATGACAAAAGATAACATAAAAAACCTGAGTAATGTACCTTTCATCTCTCTCTCCAGAGCATTGATTTTTGCTCTGAGTCCCTCTTGAGTTGTCCTCTCTGCTTCTAACTGTCCAATCTGCTCCAGTAGCTCCACTCTTACGCGGGTCACCTCAGCCACCTTCTCCTGGTCTTTGCCAGACAGGTCCTGTAACAACAGGCCACATGTAAAGAATCCACAACAAAGAGCCCACCACACCCTGGTGGCATATTGGGGTAATTGTGCTGCCAAAGTATGTCCTTTGAATGCACCATGACGAGGCGAAAAGTTTGCGCAATTTGTAGTGCCAAGCTTGACAGTAATATTACTTCAATGCCATATTTGACCTTTTATGAATGACCAAAGACTCCCTGATGCTGCCTCAGCGTTGTGGCAAAGTGGCACCGTTGTTTTTAGAAGCTGGCTTTACTCTTGCAGCTTTTATTGCCACTAAAGGCTGGCACACACTACAGGACAATCAGGGCCTATGTTTTATCCCCATTTCCCCTTTACAATCAAAGCCAGGAGTGGCCTGACTGTCTGGAGTAGGCAAACATCACATCTGATTTTCTTTTAGTGTGGGGTGTCTTAAGAGTGATTTTGTCCAGTCATATTCACTTGGAAGGAGAGATCGTGAATAATAACATGTTCAATATTTAAGACTAGAAATCCTAAAGTGTTTAATGTTCCAAGAGGAGCTGAGCATGCCCAGTAGACAACGTCACATGTACCGTAACCAAAGCCAATCAAGACGCGACCTGACTGATGGAGGAGGAAGTAAAACAAACAAAAACCATGGCGCCGATGAAAGCAAAAATCTCTTGGACTTCCTAAATGGACGACCAGCTCGTAGATTTTTGGCAACAGGAGGAATGTTTCTAGAACGTTTCGTACAAAATCTACAACAACAGGGTGGACAAAGAGGAGTTGGACTGAAATAGCGATTGATATGGATATACCTGGTAAGTAATCACCCAGCTACCTAGCATCACCATAGAAACAGTGTAGTTTGTTAAAAGGACCAGCTGGTCATGACGACTCTGACGGTCTGTGTATTTAATAACCCTTATTCCTGTTCGTCTGCCATATTTGTTTACACTGAAATCACATCTGCTTACGCGAGATTTGGAATATTGAGCGTGAAGAGGCTGATACTCTCCGGAAGAATCAGTTAGTATGTGATGTGTTCTATACTACACACTACACACAATAAGATCTTGCGCGATCTGTTGTCTCATTTAAAAAGATAAAAGAGGTCTGAGATTTTAAGCAGTGGTATACCCCATTTGTGAGAGACAAAAGACATTGCAGCTCTGGAGAGGTCCAGCACCATGTCGAAATCCACACACACAGTTTAATAAAACTCATTTTATTAAACCGAGGGTACAGATTCTTACACCATAAAATTATTTCTGCACCTGACGGCTGTCGGGCTCTGTTCAGCGAGTGTCTGTCAAAATTCCATTGATTGTGCTGAATCCCCACTCGCACTCTGCTGGGGAGACTGGGAACGTGTAAACTGGAGCCATTCATTTTTGAAGGCGTTCGCCTATGCTGTCTGGGTGCTTGTACTGTCTAAAGAGAAGTACAGGGGTTGCAGAATTCATGTGAAGAGAATGATTACTCTGTAGGATCAGAGGAAAAAAAATAACAAAAAAACATACCCCCCCCACCCAGAGGGGGACGTGACAACCCTGCTTATAGTGAACTTATTAAAGCTTTGTTGACTAATCTCTTAAAGTCAGCTTTTATCCTTTATATTTTACACTATCCATGATCTTAGTATCCTGGGTTCTTTGTGATTGTGAGATTATTGATGCTCCACAGAAATTTAGTGTCACTTGACCAGCCTTTATTAACAGTGATGTAATGTGTAGGCTGTGTGTAATTCTGTATGTATTCTCGAGCTGTGGAGTCTTTTTGATGGTAATATGAGATGTAAAGTGGTCCCACCTTTATTACATGGGTGGGAAATTCGAAAAACAACCCACAAAAGGTAAAAACCTGCAAAGTATTTATCTGTATTTTTATTTGTTTTTACAATTATTCTATATGTAATTCTATATTCTTTATACACTTCAGATTTACTCACAGTTCTCATTGATTTTAAAAACTCTCAAAGTTCAAACCTATTTGTTTTTTAAAACATAAAAGTATTAATATAAAATTATCTCAGCTCGGTCTGGGAGTAGGTGCTGTTTTCAAGTGAGGAATAGGTATGGGTAGTTGTATGTGCTATTTTGTCTTGTGGACAAGAAGATTCCTTTAATCAGGTATGATAAATTTGGCAAGCACAGAAGACGAGACACGGAGGAGACTGACAATCTCTCCATTCAATCAGGATGCGGAACACACTGCGCGTTAGTACTCTCTACAGAAAGCATATCACATAAAAATGATACAAAAGGCCACAAAAGTTAAAGCTCCTTATAATTAGGGATCACTGTATTCATTTAGGTAGGGCTAATTAGGATATAAGGACTAGGGGTGTAATGTACAACTCTCTACAGTTCTGTTCTCGAGGGTGGGGCTGGGAGGGTCTGAGAGAGTAGGTGAGCACCCACCGACGGCCATGTAAATCGGCGTCCCCGGTGACCCTTCTAGGAGAAGCAGAATAAATAATGGACCATGTGAATAGAGTTGGAAAAAATCTGCGCATTTACTTCAAACGGTCAGAGGGAGTTGTGAATACTAATCTGTACAAATTTTTAATCATTAATTTCCATTTTATTGCATGACATATGTATTTGATCAACCAGTACGAATTTAGGCTCACACAGACCTGTTAGTTCTTCTTTAAGAAGCCCTCCTGTTCTCCACTCATTACCTTTAATAACTGCACCTGTTTTAACTCATTACCTGTATAAAAGACACCTGTCCACACAATCAAACAAACTCCATCCTCTCCACAATGGTCAAGACTGCAGAGCTGTGTAATGACATCAGGGATAAAATGTTAGAACTGCACCATGCTGGGATGGGCTACAGGACAACAGATAAGCAGCTTGGTGAGAAGGCAACAACTGTTGGTGCAACAATTAAAAAATGGAAGAAGTTCAAGACTACGGTCAATCTCCCTCGGTCTGGAGCGCCATGCAAGATCTCTCCTTGTGGGGCATCAGTGATCATGAGGACAGTGAGGGATGAGCCCAGAACTACAAAGCAGGACCTGGTCAATGACCTGAGTAGAGCTGGGACCAAAGTCTCAAAGAAAACCATCAGTAACACACTCCGCCATCATGGATTAAAATGCTGCAGTGCAGCAAGGTCCCCCTGCTCAAGCCAGCGCATGTCAAGGCCTGTCTGAAGTTTGCCAATGACTATCTGGATGATCCAGAGGAGGATTGGGAGAAGGTCATGTAATCTGATGAGACAAAAGTGAAGCTTTTTGGTCTAAACTCCACTCGCCGTGTTCGGAGAAAGAAGAAGGATGAGTACAGCCCCAAGAAAACCATCCTAACTGTGAAGCATGGAGGAGGAAGCATCATTCTGTGGGGAACTGGACGACTGCACCATATTGAGGGGAGGATGTATGGGGCCGTGTATGGTGAGATCTTGGCCAAAAATCTCCTTCCCTCAGTTAGAGCGTTGAAGATGGGTCGTGGCTGGTTCTTCCAGCATGACAAGGACCTGTAACACATCGCCATGGTAACTAAGGAGTGGCTCCATAGGAACCATCTCAAGGTCCTGGACTGGCCTAACCAGTCTGCAGACCTGAATCCAATAGAAAATCTTTGGAGAGAGCTGAAAGTCTGTTCTACCCAGTAACGCTCTGGAGAAGGTCTGTAAGGAGGAGTGGGCCAAAATCCCTGCTGCAGTGTGTGCAAACCTGGTAAAGAACTACAGAAAACATCTGATCTCTGTAAATGCAAACAATGGTTTCTGTAGCAAATATTGAGTTCTGTTTGTATGATGTTAACGTCAGCCTAAATGTTTGTCCTAAATTCTTTCTGGTTGATAGGCGATCAAATACATATGTCACACAATAAAATGGAAATGAATTATTTAAAAATCATCCATGGCGTGTTGTTTTAGATTCTGTCCCTCACAGTTGAAGAGGACCTTTGATACAAATTACAGACCGCTACATGGTGGGCGACTGTGGCTCAGTGGTAGCGTAGTCGGCTTGCAATCGGAGGGTGGTAGTTTCGATTCCAGCTTCTTCCCCGGGCAAGGCACTTAACCCCCCCAAAAAATTCTACATCGTCCTACCGAGCCATGTTGGCTATCGGTGTATGAATGTGAGTGTGAATGGGTGAACGTGGCTTCAATGTGAAGTGCTTTGAGTGGTCAGTATGATTAGAAAATCATTTTAAATGATTTGTAAGTGGGAAACCCTCAAAAATCAGCAATGTATCGAATACTTTTTCTCCCCACTGTATCTGTATAGCTGAAATGAACTTAATTGAAGTGAACTATTCAGTTGAACATATTTGCTTTAAGCTAGCTGACTTTAGAACTTGGCACACAACCGTCTGAATAAGGAGCATCTGCTGGGCGCTGACCTGCTGGAGCTCCTCTATCCGACGCCGTAAGCCATCCATTTCTACGCTCTGATGGCCGTTCTTCGCTTGCAGCTCAGAGATGGTCTGTTTATGCTGGGAGCAGTGGAGCTGCATCTCCTGCATGGACGAACGCAAAGAGCGCAGCTTCTCCTCCAGGGATGAAACGCGTTCCTGCTGCTCATGGGAAAAAGCTGTTGAGATGAAGATTTGAGAGCCGAACAAAAATAAAGACTCCCTCATGTGTTGAGATTAACCCACCTCCTCCAGGCGCATCTGAGTTCGCACTTTTCCCAGTTCCTCCTCTGCTTGGGCCCTCTCTGTCGTAACTGCTGCTTTAGTTTTACTCAGCTCCTACAGCAAACAGACAAATCCTCTAAGTCCTGTGTCAAACCACAGATGGGCTATTTCAGAGTATTGTGGAACTGTTTAACACACACAAAAGGGATGCAGAGAAAAAGAACATTAAAATGAGATTACGTGTCAAATGTTTTATTGAAACAGGGAAATGTAGCTGATGAGCTGGGCTGGACCTCCTGTGACTAAAAAAAAACCCCATATACATGGCCTGTCATAATAACATATTTTGCTGGACAATAAAGTGCCCCCGAAATGATTGTGATAAACAACAAGATTGTTCTTTTGAGACAATTTCGATGCTTGTAAACCCTCTGAACAATCAATAAACTTTAATTTATAAAGAACATGTACCACAGCAACTGGAAGACATTTTAATATCCAAAATAATTAACAAAACTGAAACAATATAAAATAGATGAACTCTTCAAACTAAGTTGCCCTTCACAAAAATATGAATCACTTGGCTCAGACAGGAAAAACAGGGAAATATGCCAGGAATTTTGTTAAATAATGTGCAAACTAACAAAAAAAAGACATCCCAATTTACTCTGCCACAACAGATTTATGAACCATATCTGTCTCTTTTCATTCATTCTCTTTGCTAGAAAGAGAGGGAGACAGGAAGAGGAAAAGAAACAAGCATGCTAATGATAATGAAACAATATTGAGCTCATTTGAATTGATCATACAATTATTTAAGTTATTGTTTATTGTGACAGGCCCAATCCTGACCTCTTCCAGTTGGATCCTCTGTGCCTCCAGTTTGAAGATACGGTCCTGCAGAGCTTTCTCACTCTCTTCTAGATGCCGACTGAGTTGCTCTACCTATATGAGATTGTAGTTTTACCAGGTTAACATTTCAAAATCTTTTTATTATCCATTCAAAAGTATTCATATTTGCATAAGCTACAAAAGCTATCAGATGCCTAAAAGTGTTATGAAGTTCAAACATCATGAGGATGCCTGAAGTTCTGAGCAGCATCCTGATTTCAGCTTAAGTAAAACCAGTTTTAAAGATGTAACCAATCTATAATGTTTATATCAAAAAAATCATAGCAACTTTGATACAAGAAAGTTACACTTATTGAGGTTGAAAGCAGGGTTGGGTCTCTTCTGATCCCTCAGAATAACAGGGTATTCGTACCCCGGTTCTAGTTGTGATTGAATACAGTTTTAGTTTCATGTGATTGCTGTGACGACAGGCTTTAATTCACCAAAACTGACAAAATGACCGCGCACCTCTTTATGGCGGAGACTTTCCATGTCCTCCAGGGCTTGCTTGGACCTTCGCTTTTCTGACTCCAGACGATCTGTCCAGCACAGACAGGATATCAGCTGGGTTTTTATGTGCCTCCTCTATGAGCTGCCACACTTCAGAATGTTAGCGGTACCTTCTGCCTTTGTTAGTCGCATCTTGAGCTCCGTTGTACTGTTGGTGAGCTCCTGCTTTAGCTCAAAGATCTGCTGCTGCTGAGTCTTACACCTGCATTCCAGCTCCTCCACCTAACAGACATCAATTACTAATGTGATAGCTACGTCATACACCATGGGGAAATAAGTATTTGCTCTGGTGCTGCACACTAACAAACTAAAGCACAGTCTTTCCATTTGATGGTGGGATTCCAGACTTAAATCCATTGCTGTGTAGTGGTTATGTTTCCCAATAACGGCTCCTCCGAGCTGATGGTCTTGGAGCTCATAGCAAACTGTCCCTGACATCTTTTGATTGCTCTTCTATCAGTACACAGTGGTGGAATGGATGAAGATGAACAAACTGATCCAGTAGATCACCCAGCTTTTTACACATAATAAAATTATTGTTTGAAATATCTGTAGACAATAACCCGATCCCTTTATGGGCAATATGGGGCATAAATAACCTGTGACAGCCAGAACTGTGGTTCTGTTGAAGGAGATCAAATACATTCACTCATTCAGTACACCTTTAAGAACATCTAAATCAAGCTATGGCAATAGTTGAATTAACACTTTAACCAGAATGGGAATCTTTATCCCGGTTTAGTTGTCACTCAAAAATGGAATTATTGAATGAAAATCATTCCACTCCATGACAGTAGGAGGCGATATGCGTCCTTTAACTGTTGGCCTGGAGATTCACACTAGTTGTAAGCAGATGGTGGCAGCAGAAGCAGGTGGAGTAAAATCCGGATATGAACAATGAAAGAAACATTTAGAACATTAAGGACTGATTTATTGGGTTCTACTAGTTGTTATTATTCCTGCTTCCAATACTTCATCACCTCCTGAAGGGGGAGTGCCCAGGCTGAGAATTGCTCGAAACCTGGGATGTTGTTTAAATTCAGAAAAATTCAGCTTTAACTTGATTAGGACTTGATTTATTGGTTGGACTAAGGTGAGTACATGTATTTTTTAAAAAGTCCAAATTCAGTCACAGTAAGGCAATAATTCAATTTTTGCTTGCTGCATGTAAATACATTGAATTATGAACAAGTCAGTTTCAAGGTTTCATGCAGGGATTTTTTTCCTATTTCCTCATTGAAAATGAATGGGCCTTTGTTTGTAGTGTGAAAACATCACAGCAAGGGATCAAATACTTATTGCCTACTTATTTTCCCCGCTGTATGCAACAGTCCTAATACGAAAGCTGTGTAAAGTTAACAGTTGTATGATACTTAACAAACAGGTCTCATACTTTATTCCTGAGTTGGCCGTTGTTTTCCATCAGGTTCTGGATCTCTCTGTGGAGTTTCCCTTCCCTGAGTGAGAGTTCCTTAATGTGAAGAAGAGAAACAATATGAGACATCCATCCATCCCTCCATCCATCCATCCATCCATCCATCCATCCATCCATCCATCAATGAATTGAGTTACTGAAATAACATTTTAATAATATGGCTCAACCAACCTCTGAAAACTCAACTATAACTACCAGAACCTTGGTAAATTTTGCTCACATGTAAAATGTTGGGAAGTTTGAAATCAACACTGCACATTGTCCTGAACACACCATCACTATCATGAAACATTGTGCAGCTGCATCATGCTGGGGAGATGTGCTTTTTTTCCCAGAAGGGAAAGGAAGCAGGTCAGAATTGAGGGGAAGATGGATGGAGCCAAATCCAGGACAATCCCAAAAGAAAAGCTGTTGAGGAAGTAGGAGACTAGAGACCTGTGCGGAGGTTCCTCGTTTAGCAGGATAATGACCCTAAACATCCAGCCAGAACGACAGCCAAATAGTTTAGCTCAAAGCATATTAAAGGGTTATAATGGCCTAGTCAAAGTACAGAGCTAAATCACAATGAGATTCTGTGAAAGTTGATGCTCTCTATTCACTTTAATATTGAGCTATTTTAGAAGAAGAATAGGTAAAAACTCTCTAGGTGTTAAAAACTGGAAAAAGCAACAAAAAAAACAAGAAAGTGGTTTTATCAAGTTTAGGCTCCAGAGGAGATGGACCAAGATCCACACTTCAGTTTTGGCAGGGAGAGCATACATGGAGCGTCATAGTATACAGAAACATATGTGTGGAATATGGGCTGGAAACCCCAAGGTCAAAGTGGGGAACATCTCCAAAGGTGGTGGAGAATGACGAGAAAATATCCTGTGGGCCTTACAGATCCAGACTGACAGGATGGTAACCAACTGGACATTGTGGTGGTTAAGAAAGAGAAGAGGAAAGCCGTTGTGGTGGATGTGGCAATACCAAGTGATGGTTACATCAAAAAGAAGGAACATGAGAAACTTGAGCAATACCAAGGGCTCAGAAAGGACGTAGAGAAGGCTTGGAAGGTGAAGGTGATAGTAGTACCCGTGGTAATAAGAGCACTCGGGGCAGTAACCCCAAACTGGAGGAATGGCTCCAGCAGATCCCTGGAAGAACCTCAGACATCTCAGTCCAGAAAAGTGGAGTACTTGGAACAGCAAAGATACTGTGGAGGAACCTCAAGCTCCCAGGCCTCTGGTAGAGGACCTGAGCTTGGAATGGGAAACATGGAATGGGCGAAAGGGGAGTGATTGACATTACAGACCAAATATTTGGACACACCTTCTCATTCAGTGCGCTTTCTTTATTTTAATGACCATTTACATTGTAGATTCTCACTGAAGGTATCAAAACTATGAATGAACACATATGGAATTATGTAGTACTTTTACAAAAAAGTGTGAAATAACCTGGCCTCCAAAGTAAGCGGATCTGAACCCAATAGAGATAGAGATGATTTGGGGTGAGCTGAACAGCAGAGTGAAGGCAAAAAGGCCAACAAGTACTAAGCATCTCTGGGAATTCCTTCAGGACTGTTGGAAAACCATTTCTGGTGACTAGAAGCTCAAGAGAATGCAAAGCATTAATCAGAGTGAAGGGTGGCTACTTTGAGGAATCTAAAATATAACATGTATTGGTGGAAGGAGTCTGCTGGGGCCCGTAAATCGCTGATGGGAGCCTGCTAGCCGCCGAGGGCCGCTAGCTGCTGGCCATCGGTGGAGCGGGAGCCTGTTGGCCGCTGGTTGTCGAGATCCGTTAGCCGTCGGTAGTTGGAGCCCGTTGGCGAGGCTGGCCGTTGGCCGTCGAAGTCCGTTAGCCGCTAGCTGTTGGTCGCGGTATCCTGTCAGCCGCCGGTTGCCGGGAAGTGGGCCGAAACTGGTCCATCTATTCCACTCTTGTTGTTTGCCCTCCTTGTCGATGTATCTATAGGTATTAACAATGAAGCTCATCTTTGCATTTTTTGCTTGTACTATCACTTGCTTCTCGTGGGACGTTGTTTTCGCACTGTGGTAGGGTTCCCGGACATGACCCCGTACACCTTTGGGTCCTTCCAGATCAGTGACCTGTACTTGGTCATTGGCTGTTGATCTTGATAGACTGACCCATTACCCAATGCTGTCCTGCTATTTGCTTGGAGTAACTCACGTATCTCTTCTTCCCTTGATGTGTATATCTGTCTTGCAAAACAGTTTTATACACACAGAATCTTCACTCATTGTCCTGGTAATTTCCAATACTGATGACGAGTCAACTTCTAATATAAATCGAAAATGTTTTATCCTTCTTCTCCTTTTATTATCAGGCAATGTTCAGCCTAATCCAGGCCCCTTTCTGAATAATATTAGTACCCCTGATGATTTCAGAGCTAGATCAGGCCCGGGCATTTTACGTCTCAATGTCCGGATTTTGCTCCCTAAAATTGATACTATTAAGATTTGGGTACAGACAACTGAGACCAATATTCTTGTGTTATCCGAAACTGGGTTGAGTAAATCAGTCTCAGATCAGGACATCTCTATTAGTGGATATAATGTTTTCCGCTGTGATCGTCCAAGGACAGGTGGAGGTGTAGCCATCTATATATATAAAAAGTTTCATGCTATTCTCCTCTCCTCTATTTCCATCAGCAAACAGTTTGAATTTTTGGCATTGAGACTTACATTTCGACTAGGACAGTCTCTTACAGTCATGGGCTGTTACAGGCCTCCCTCAGCCTGCAGTGAGGCTCTAAGTTCTTTGAATAATTGTGTCTCAGGGTTAAATCCTGGTGAGTTTGTTTTAGTAGGGGATCTAAACCTTGACTGATTATCATCAGCCTCAGATGGCTTGAAATCTGTCAGTGACTCTTTAAACCTAAGCCAATTAAGAATTAAGATCATCGCTCCTTGATCTTATAACAAATGCCCCCACCCACAGGTATACTGATGCTGGTGTTCTTGGGAATGATCTGAGTGACCACTTTGCTATTGCAGTGGTCAGAAATGCTAAACCAAAACCAAACCGCAAATTTTAATTAAAAAGAGATTTTAAGCTTTTTCATGAGCAGGCTTTTTTACATGACTTGTCCAAATTTAAGTGGGAACGAATCTCCCTCCTTGATGATGTTGGCATAGAATTTCTTCCACTCAGAGTTCCTGAAGCTAATCAACAAGCATACTCCCTTACGCAAATTCAGGATAAAGGGGCGAAACAATAGATGGTTTTCTACTGAAATTGGAATCCTCCTTAAGGAAAGAGATCTTGCCCGGGTCAAAGCACGAAAAACAAAAATTGAGGCTGACTGGATCATTTTTCATCAGCTCTGTAATAAATGTACCTCCCTAATTAAGAAGGCTAAATCCGAATTTTATCTAGCTGAAACCACCAAAAATTTAAATGATCCCAAAAAAATTTGGAGAGTTGTGAGATCTGCCTCTGGTGCTATAAGATTCAGTTAACCTGACTGACAAATGTGACATGTTAAATCATTTTAATGAACATTTTATCAAAGCTGGACACTTATTTGATTTTTTTAACAGTACTTCTAAAAGCAGAGTTTTATCTGATGAACCCTCTGTTGTCAGTCATCTCCCTGATGATTGTTCTTTTCATTTTGAACTTATGTCTACTTCTGAGGTCTATAGTGCACTAAAGACCCTGGATTCCAAAAAATCAGCTGGTCCAGACAGTTTGGATCCATTTTTCCTAAAGCTGGCTGATGACTTCATTGCTGAGCCTTTAGCTTGTATTTTTAATCTAAGCCTCAGCACAAATAAACTCCCTAAAGTTTGGAAATCCGCTTTGCCCTCCCATTGTTAAAAGGAGGCGAAACTTCAATTGTTAACAACAGGCCTATCTCTAAATTATGTATTTTAGCCAAATTATTTGAAAAATTGGTCTGTGATCAGTTGAAGGATTTTCTGGAATTGGAGAATATTCTCGATCCCCTTCAGTCTGGCTTTAGGAAGCAGCACATCACTGTTACTGCTGCCCTGAAATTTCTAAATGATGTGTTTGAGGCGCTGGATTCGAAAAAGTTCTGTGTGGCTTTGTTTATGCTCTATCCAAGGAATTTTTGTAGTCCGCCTTTGATGATGTACAGGTTCGACTGGAGAAACTGAAATTAGTTTTAAATGCTGAGAAATCCAAACTGATGATTTTTTTCAAATTCAGCTGTTTCCCTGGAAAATGTCCATTCCATCAGAACTGTTCGGGGTGAAACTCTAGATTTGGTCACTAGTTATAAGTATCTGGGATTCATTATTGATGATGCACTTTCATTCAAATTGCACATTAAATATTTGATCTCTAAATTAAGGGTAAAGCTCGGTTTCTTCTATAGAAATAAATCATGTTTTTCACTCAGAGCTCGGACGTTTCTGATGTCAGCAACCTTCATGTCTGTCCTTGATTATGGCGATGTGGCGTATATGGCAGCTTCATCCAGCTGCCTCAAAACCTTAACTCCGGCCTATCGCTGAGCACTGAGGTTTATTACTGGTTGTAGGTACCTCACCCACCACTGTGAATTATATGCAAAAGCTGGCATGCCTTCCCTCAAGGTAAGACGCCGTACACATTGGATGACCCTAGTTTTTAAGGCTCTTCTTGACCTGGCTCAAATATATTTATGCATGTTCCTTAAGGTCAAATGACATTTTGCAGTTCCTTGAGCTCGGACTGAATCGGGAAAAAAAGCATTCAGTTTCGCTGCCCCTTCTGCTTGGAATACTCTCCAATCTGAACTGAGATTATCAGAACTTGTTTCTTTGGAATCATTCCGCTCCATTTAAAAAAAAAAGGAAAATTTTGGAACAGTGCCTAGGTTCTTAACTTGTTACTGTATCCATATCCAATGCACTTTATTTGCCTATCTACTTGTACTTTAGTATTTGCTTATTCACTCGTACTTTAGTACTTTAATATCTTAATGTTTTCATGTTTGTTTTTTCCTGCTTGTTTGTTGTTGTCTGTCTGTCCTGATTGTCATGACGTGTGCTGCTGCATTTCTTGGTCAGGTCATCCTTGTGAAAGAGGTCCTGATCTCAATGGGTTTTTATCTGGTTAAATAAAGGTTATAATTCAGTTATTTCACCCTTTTTGCTTAAGTACATACAGTAATTCAATACATTATGTTTTTATTCTTAGTTCAAAGAGCATACATATCTCTGCAAGGCACTGTAAATACATGTCCATCCATCGGTCAGCAGGGGAATCTGTACTTTAAAACCCAACTGATGTGAAGTTTCTTTGTGTCTTTGTAAGAGGGTGGAGGAACTGAATTGGAACTGCATTCTTTATTTTTTTACGTTTCCTGTCTGGCTGTGTGGCACTCAGAATTGGTGTCTGAGTACCAATTACAAGCCCAACAGATTTACTTTCTCAAGCAAAGCATTACAGCTTTGCTATAATACTCCACTTGATATTTATGTGTGAAAAATCTTTATTAGAGATTGCTCTGGATTTACTTTCCTGAAATTATGGACACGGAAGCGTAACAGCAAGAGAGAAGAAAGAAAGAAGATGAAGATGAGAGGCAGGAGAGGTAGGAGTGTGAGTTGACGATACAAGAGAGGAAGGGAAACCAATAGAAAACAAAAAAATCATCCCCTCCACATCCACAGGACGGCAGAGAGGTGAGAAAAAACAATAACCACCAACTGTGGTCAGGGACACAGATGTGCAGAGGGCCCCAGGGCCTAGAAGCCCCAGGCGGACTAACACAGGGCTGATCGCACCCCCCAAGAGAGGAATATAGGAAAGCCCCAGGTTAACATCCAGTAGCTACAATGCAGGGACACGGGAGGCCGCTGTGACGAGCCCATGGGCTCCACAAGCAACAGGCTACGCCATGGTGGGTCCGTTCCAGGACCTGGAGACCCCTGGGATAGGGGGGGTTTCCTACTGGCCCACGCAGGCCCAGCCAGGTACACGGCGGACTGCACTCAGGCCCCCAGCCCCAGACACTGAGAGCCACCAACGCACCAGCGGGCAGAGGCATCAGTCACGGGCAGGGAGTGACAGAGGGGAAATAGGCCAAGGTACCTAGCACCCCATCCGCAAAGTGATTCCACCCCCATGGACCCCCATTGACACCCCCAAACCCAAAACGCCCCACATCAGCAGCAATGTCCCACACTAAAAAAAATCAAGGGCCTCCGACCCCTACTAGGTGGGAGTCCAGAGAGATCAGATGTGGAGGCAAAGGTCGTCTCAAGACCAATGTGTTCCAGCAGGTACTGATTAATATTACAAGCATTTTTATTTTTCCAGTTTAGGATCGTTTTCTCAGCGATGCATAAGGCATGTGAACTAATTGCACAGAGTTTGTCTATGGTGACATCATTTAAAGAGAAGGTGGGATATTACATTTCAGATACTTTGATAGGTCCTAACATATCTGGCACCAAAATCTCTGAGCAGGTGGACAGAATCAAAACACAGGAATATAATTGTTCAGTATATTGCATTCTTTATTTTCTATTGAATATAAATGTCTGTGTATTGAAGTAAGCAGCTAACTCTTTATGAATGTTTCAGCGTACCTCTTCCTGCTTCTTCCTCAGTCTGCTCTGTTGCTCCTTGTGTTGTTCTTCCTCACCCTTCATTCGAGACAGTAATTCTCCCAAACTCTGGGTTTTCTGCTCCGAGAGGGCCAGAGCTGCTTCTGTCATCTGCAACCTACATTAGTTCAACAGAACTACTGTCAAAGCTCTGTTTCAATCAATCTCTTTGGTCAGTCAAATGTAACTTCCTCAGTGTGAAAGGCTTCTGGCCTCCATCCATCCTAGTTACCTAAATATATTTGGAGTCACTATAACCTGGGTCCTGTTTGGAGTGGAACCTTTTATATTCGCAGCAAAGCAATGTCAGTGTGCACATCACGCCCACAACATGTCAACACAAACACCTCATATTAAAGAAACAATATGTAAGATTGACATCTAGTTGTCAAAAATTGGAGTTCTGCAGTACATGAAGAAAAACAGGATTGTTCTCTTCCCTTCATAAGTATTGAGGAAGAATTGGCAGAAGGCGAGATCTACACAGTAAGCTGCGAAGTATATAAAGACAATTCACTGCAATATCGAGTTGATGGTGGTTAGAAAAAAAGGATCTTGAGATGTATTTAGAGCAGACTATTTTTTTTTCTACATTACTGCTTGCACTGTTAGCTCAACGTTAGCCTTTAGCCCGGTCGGTGCCAGATTATAAATGGTGGCGCAGTGTTTAGTGTTGAAGACTTGGCAAACTTGCAGGCTCACATGTTATTGGCTTGGAGTAGCACTTTTAAAATGACAAAAACTTGCAACTACCAAGCTGGCTGAGATGAAGTATGTTTTCACGTAACCTTCCTTCCAACACGATCAAGAAATTACTGTTGTGGGATTGTTCTACTGTAAAAATCTTGCATATTGATTCTTTAACTGTGAAGCATGCTGGTGGAGTGGTTGTAGTTTCTACTGACCTTTCACTTCTAAATGACCAATTATGAACTTAGAGTTGCCCTTACAGTTACATAAAAAAACAACCTTTTTCAATTCCAGACTTTTATGTTTCAGGAGAAAATAAAAATTATCTGAAAAAAATAGCAAACATGATTTAAATCAATGGGCTGCACGGTGGCGCAGTGGTTAGCGCTGTTGCCTTGCAGCAAGAAGGTCATGGGTTCGTATCCCGGCCCAGGGTCTTTCTGCATGGAGTTTGCATGTTCTCCCCGTGTATGCGTGGGTTCTCTCGGTACTCCGTTCCTCCCACAGTCAAAAACATGCTGTAGGTGATTGATCATCAATTGTCCCTAGGAATGATGTGAGTGTGAATGTTTCTGTCTTTTTGGCCTGCAACAGCTGCTCCTGTTCAAGTGTAGCCTAACGCCTGATAATTGCTGGGATAGGCTCCAGCTGCCCCGTGACCCTGAATTGGATAAGCGGTTAAGAAGATGGATGGATGGATGGATGGATTTAAATCAAAGTGTATTAAAAACACACCAGCTATCGTTTACTGTCATTTTTTATTAAAAGGAAGAAAAACAGAAAAAATGTGTGAGAAATAGTAAATACACCCTAAATGTTTTCTAATGCCCAACAGGTCAGCCTCACACTACCACTCAACACAGCTCCAACTTAAGAATCTACAGACTGCAGTTAGCATGATTAATATCATGCTATATATTAAGTTTGTGACAGCTCGATTAGAACGTTACTGAACAAGTATTCCTTATTTGGAGGGGCTGTTAAGAGAAAGACTCTTATCTGTGAAAGAATGTGACCTAGGTTTGTAAATCACACCTGAATGAACAACATGACAAATGGAACAATGTCCTTTGGACAGAGAGGCCATAATACAAGCGACCATGTTTGGAGAAGAAAACTTATCTGTACCTCATATTAAAGGTGCAATATGTAAGAATTTCACACACAACAGCCTAATGTCCTAACCATGTAGGAAGGAAGGTTACACTGAAACAGATTTAGATCTCAGCCGGCTGGATGGTTGTAAGTTTGTGTTATTTTAAAAATCTGTCCTGCCTCCATATTTCCTGGTTCCAGAGCCAATCACATGTGAGCTCGTAAAGTTGCCAAGTCTTCAACACTAAAAAGCACACCACCATTTATAATCTGACACTGACCAGGCTAAACGCTAATGTTGAGCTAACAATCCTACCAGTAAAGTAGTCGGCTCTACAAATATCTCAAACTACTTTTTCAATTACCACCAACTTGATATATTGTGGTGAAATGTATTTATCTATTTAACTTACTGTGTATAACTCGTCTTCACTCGTCATTTTGTATCTTCTGGCTGATCAGTAACTGGCAACTCTCCATGAAAGTCACAGAGGGGAGGGGGTTAGTGACTGCTTTGTTTTTCTTCATGGCTGCAGTACTCCAATTTGACCACAAGATGTAGACATTATATACTGTATATATAAAGCATGGTAGTGGAGGGTTGATTATCTGGGCTTGTTCTGGAGCCACAGAACAAAGGTTCCAAAGTTGAGACGAGCAGGAACAGCTGTAGCAGCTAAAGCTTGACCCAAACAGGGTCATCCAGGAGGACTGTGATCCTTGGACTAAGAAAAGTGAGGAAACATGCCAGAACTATACAGGAGGAACTGGTCAATGACATGAAGAGAACTGGGATCACAGTTTAAAAGGTCATGGTTTAAAATCAAGCAATGCATGAAAGGTTCCCCTGCTTAAGTCCTCACATCTCAAGGCCCGTCTGAAGTTTGCCAGTAAGGCATGGGAGGGAGTCATGTGTTCAGAGACCAAAATAGAACTTTTTGGTCTAGACTTCACTTGCCACATTTGAAGGAAAAAGAAGGATGAGTTGGATCCCAAGAACACCATCTTTATTGTGAAGCATGGGGCTGGAAACATCATGCTTTGGGACTGCTTTTCTACCAAGGGGACTGTGGGACTGTCCTGTATTAAGGACAGGATGAATGGGGCCATGTATTGTCAAATTTTGGGCAAAACCTTCCTTCCATCAGTCCGAGCGTTGAAGATGGGTCGTTGCTGGGTCTTCCAACATGACAATGGCCTGAAGCGCACACTGCCAGGAGAACCAATGAGTAGCTCCATAAGAAGCAGATCAAGGTTCTAGAGTGGCCGTGCCAGTTTCCAGACCTAAATCCAATAAAAACTCTTTGAAGGGAACTGAAACTGCACGTTGTTCAGCGACAGCTCCAAAACCTGACAGATCTAGAGAAGATCTGTGTTGAGGAGTGGGCCAAAATCTAAAGGCTTCTTTACAAAAAAACACTGATTTTCTCAGGTGTTCAAATACTTATGTGCTGCAATGAAATACATGCCGTCTCTCACAGTGGATAATCACCTACAATATGAATTTCAGACCACTCCATAATTTCTAATACTATATTATTATTATATGTTCCTGATTGCAGAAGATGGAAGATGTTTAAGGAATAAATGAAGAAAAACAAATCAAACAGCATGAAATAAGATGAAGGAATTACTTGGCAGTGAGGGAGTTGATAGCTGACTTCCTCTCATTCAGAGCCTGTTGGAGCTGACCGATCTGAACAGAGGATGACCTAACATCAGAGGAGATAAACATGTCATATTTACAGAAAGTACAGGCACATCACAGTCCATTGATTGGGAGATAGAAAAACATCACTGGTTACTACAACCACATGATATGTGTGTGAATAAAAAAATAAAATAAAATCTGAGATTTTATTTTTAGGCCATATCGCCCAGACCTGTATTCAGATCAATTTGTTTCAAAATAAACTTCTCTAGGCATTAAATCCCCATTTAATAAACTTGGGGTTAATCTCATTTAATGCAGCAGGGCTCAAATGTCACATCATGTTGGTCCAGGAGGACTGAATGCTGCAAGGCAATGACTCAAAACAATCTGCTGGGTTTCTTTGGGTACAAAACTTAGATAGGAAACGTTTATGCTGATCAGAATAATGAACAGAAGGATTCATTGGGATGTATGTAGGCTGAGTTAAAATACCTTCTCTTGTAAAGTGCATTGAGATGACGTGTTGGGAAATGGTACTAAATAAATAATTTGAGTTAAAATAAACTGAATGTGTAATTATATAAGTATTTTTGTTTGAAGAAGATTGTGTATATCAACTCTAAAAACGATGGCAACAACCAGTAATTAAGCAAAGGAAATAAACTGACCTGGTGGAGCGTCCCATCTCCTCCCTCTGTCGGTCTATGGTCTCCATCAGGCTGAGGAACTGAAGAACAGTTTGGACAACCAGAATCATGGTCATTATTGGCCAGTTTATCTAATATGATCTTTTTAGTAGTTTTGAACACCAAGAGGTGATCACTGGATTGTCTCCATGTGTTTTTAGAGTATTCTAAGAGCTGTACTTCTAGTACAATTAATACTTGCTCTCTGTCGTCTATTGCTCCTTTAAACAATGTGAGTTTACAAGCTGAAGGAATTAAGCTCTGCACCCCTGCTGTTCTGGTGGGAAATTGCCTTGCAACACTGACAACAACAGAGAAGTATAAAAGGAAAAGTTCTTCATCACTACGTGTACGTGTGGGTGCAAACATACTGGCAGAGAGCTTAAGGTCCTGTGTGCTGCTGCAGTCATTTCTTTCCACTGTTGCAGCATGCTTCATCAGCAGGAAGCATTGCTGGAACATCACCGACTGAATAAAGCAATAAACTGGGCTTCCTTAGATAGAAAACCTTTCACCATTGTAAACTGAATTTGACTTCACTGGATTGTAAGCAGGATAAATCTGACACCTTATGATTGAATTTGAATCTACCTAGATTAATTCAATTCAATTCAAAAATACTTTATTGATCCCAGAAGGAAATTAAGTGTTGTTGTAGCTCATTGCTAACTGTTTTTTTCTAAGGAGTTGTTTCAGACCATGATGGCTGTGGGGAGAAAGGATTTCCTGTAGCGGTCTGTGTTGCAGAGAAACTGAAGATACTCTGTTGCTGTAGGATAGTCTGATGAAGAGGATGCTCAGGGTTGTCTTTACCTAGTCCTGAGAACCCCAAAGCGCTTCACACTACATACAGTCATTTACTCCTATCGCACAGGTGACAGTAAGCCAAACTGTAGCCAAAGCTGCCATAGGGCACACTGAAAGAGGTGAGGCTGCCAAACACTGGCACCAGCTCACAGCCAGCCGGGTGACCTGTCTTGTTTCAAAACGACCGAGATGACTGGAGTGGCACTTCTGCTTACAGGAGAAACTCCTACCACCCAATCAGAAACCAGATATTATAACTGATATCGTCCAGTTGAGCACATTAATTTAGGTTTTGGTCTTAGAAGCGCATCATTGAAGTGAAGAATTGGGTACAGCTCCTGTGTTGCAGCTGCTGTCAGTGCCTTTTATGCCCTTTTTCTTTTATTTTGTTGAAGTGGCACAAGAACAGTGTCTGTGTCCCCATGAAGCAGGAAGGAGACAGATGGGAGCTACAGATACAGCACAAAGCGAAGCAGATAGGAGTAAGGAAGAAAGAGCAGCAACTATGAAAGAAAAGGTGTGAACATAAGCAAAGCTGGACAAATGTAGATGGGTAGGGTAGAGAGTACAACATGCAAGGTCACAAGCTCTGCTCCAGTACCCTCTCCAAATAACCCACAAAGGAATTTTTTCTTTACTATTTTTTTTGTAGTAATCTTCGACATCTATAATATGCAATATGAAAGGTAAAGATTGGAAATAATGTATGTTTTTAAGATTAGTAATTCACTTTGAACTTAATGTTATATTATTTCCACTAATAAAAATAATTTCTCATACAAAAGAAAAATGCAAAAACAAAATCTAAGAAGCCATTTGGTGGTGGAAAGAGTGTGTTGTTTTTAGGGAGCCGAATCAAAAGATCCAGATTCCATAAAAGAAGCTGGAAAATTCCCATTATTAGTGTACATTATGAATCCCATATTTACCATGTTCTTCAGAGACAAATGGTTTTAGAGGTTACCTGCCGACCCTTTTCCTCCTTCAGTGTCTGGATCTCTCTGCTGAGGACATGGCTCTTGTTGCGGCTTTCTCTTAAGGTGAACTCTCTCTCTGTGTTGTGTCCTGTGCTCTGCTCTGAAAGGATCCAAAATGATCACAGAATGAGCCAAACAAGTCATGAAGAAATATTTCTTACATAGTTTTTTTCTTGAATATAATATTTTTAAAATATATTATATATGTAAAATGAACATTCCTAATTTTCTGAATGCACAACTGCACTATATCAGACAGAAAATGAGACATTCATCTATCAGAAAATGACCAAACTATGATGACAAAAATAATGTACCAGTTTGAATTACATTTTTTCTCATCTTAATAATGAACATATTTATTTACATGAAATTATTTAAACTCTTCTAATAGCACAGCAGGTGTTTGCATGTTTTTTGATGATTTATCTCAGGCAATGAGCTCCTAGAATTTAATATTGGAGGGCCTGATTATTATCTCCCTGTTCTTTAACTCTACTCTGTCCAGTTTCTTTATTAGATTCAGCTCAATACTTTGACTAGACCACCTCAGAGCATTAATATCACTTCCAGTCAGAAGAAAAATAATCTAAGTTAAAGATTACTATAAACTTAAATTTGACAAAAGCATGAATAATTTTAGAATAAACGATATAAATAAAGAATAAAGAGTTCCCATTTCCAAATGTATCTCGGTGCTGAGTGTGTCTGATATTCCACCGTTTTTGGGCATTAGAACCAAAGTATTACATTATTGCTAATCCACCTCTTTAACAGTTCTAACAGCAGCATTTGAGCTTTTGAGTTCCTAATTAGCTGCTTTATGGCAGTAAAAGCAATAGGGCAGCATGTCATGGGAAAACAGGCCCAGTTAACTTCCAGTACACCCAGCAGGTGATGGGTGAAAAACCTACCAAGTGCTTTGAGGATATCACTGGGTATGTTGTTTCCTGCCATCTCAAGCTGAACTACACTCTTGTTTTTCTGC